>JANBPO010007653.1:18245359-18300449 GCA_024336825.1 Amorphophallus titanum | reverse complement strand
CGGTTGCCGCCACGCAGACCGATGTCCGGCTCGCAAGCCGAGGCCGATGCACGCAACGCCAACGACAAGATCGGCGGCGCGCGCGAAGGCACGGCCAGGAAGAAGAAGATACGCCGCGACCGCAGCAAGAGCGGCCCGCGCGACCGTAGCCGCGTCGAGCCGGTCGGGATCAGCGCATGCCGTCGAAGAACGTGCCGAACTTCGAGTTGATGATCACGAAGCCCTGCCACATGTCGAGGATCCACGAGTGCGATCCGCCGGCTCCGACCGCTTCGCGATCGAGTTGACGAACCTGGAATCCGTTCGCCGCGACGCCGTTCCAGCCGAGGCGAGCGAAGCCGACGTCGGCACCGAGTGCCACGGTGGCGGTTCCGTTTCCGGTTGCCGTCGCCGTCGCGCTCACGCCGTTGCCGTCGTACGTCATCAGAGCGTCTTCCTGCGTGACGATGAACGCGTTGGTTTCCGTACCGTCGACGTCCGACGTGTTCTTGATGCCCCACGACACGGACACCTTGAGGCCGAACAGCGCCGAGAGCTGCGCGACGCTCGCCATCGGGGTGTACAGAGCCGCCTGCGAGGCGCCGGCAATCGTCAGCGCGATCTGCGCGCGGATGAGCGGGTGCGTCGCGAGCGTCTCGAACAGCCGGTAGCCGAGGCGCAGGTTCGTCGGCATGAGGCCGGTGCGCAGCAGGAAGATGCGCTTCTCGGCCGCGATCGCCGCCGCCGGGTCCTTCGTCGCGTCGCCCCAGTACACGCGATTCATCGTCGTCGTGCCCTCGGTGCCCGAGTTCGAGCTCGCGCCGGTGACCGTGCGGTACCACGAGCCGGACGGGACCTTGCCGGAGGAGAGCAGCTTCAGATCGGTTACGGATGGCATGACCCGACTCTAGCCAAGCGCGGGGCGCCACCGCCTCGACGGCGGACGCTCAGACCGAGGAGGATCCGCGCGCCGCGGGGTGCTCCTTCGCCCACTTGGCGATCGTGCCGGAGCCGGAGACCACCTCGCCGTCGTCGAGGACGAGGATCGGCACCTCGTCGGTGCCGCTCAGTTTGCGGACCTCCTCGCGGTCCCGCTTGCGGCTGCCCCAGGTCCAGGGCATCATCCGATAACCGCGGACCGTTTTCAGTTCGTACTCGTAGCCGGCCTCGTCGAGCGCCTTGGCGGCTTTCGAGCACGGATGGGCGAAGCCCGGGCCGGTGATGGCGGACAGCGGATCGGCCAGCAGGCATTTCTTGGCCAGGCCGATGACGAAGATCCAAGGCTGGCCGTTCACCGGCAGGCCGAAGAAGCCGGCATAATCCGTGTTCATCCAGAACACGGCACCCACCAGCATGGTGAAGGCTCCGATCGAACCCACGACCGGCCACGGGCTGGGGTCCACCAGATGATAATCGTGCTTCACATCGCTGCTCATAGGCCTTGCCCCTTTAGTGGGTTGTATGTTCGTGCCACTGCACGATCGACATCAGGTAAAACAATATGGCGACACCGCCCAGGACCAGCCCCAGTGCGATGTTGCGTTTGCGGCGCGCGCGTCCGGCATCATCATCCCTCACGTGAGCGCCAAAGGAAGTGACAGAGCCGGCAGTCCGGCCAGTTTCTCGATAATCAGGGCGGCGAACAGCGCCGTCATGTAGAGCAGCGACACGCCGAACAGGCGGCGGGCCGCGGGCTCCTTGTCTTCGTTCTTCTCGAAATAGACCGCGACGGCTTCCTTCAGGAACCACAGGCCCAGGATCGCCGACGCGGCCAGGTACAGTATCCCGCCCAGGCCGATAAAGGCGGGCGACAGGCCCAGCGGCACCAGCAGCAGCGTGTAGAGCAGGATTTGCAGGCGGGTATGGGCCTTGCCCTTCACCACCGGCAGCATCGGCACGCCCGCGGCGGCATAATCGCCGGAAATCTTGCAATGTTCTGAGGTCGTAGAGCCTCAGTTCTCTTTAGGGGATCTTTACTTTGGGAGATTCAAGGTTTCCAGAGATATTTTCCTACACAACGAGAAATCGTGGTTCCAATTATGGCACAGGCCAGGAACTATGATGCTACTTAAGTTATAACTGGAGAGGGAACTTCATGTGGGACTGCCTCAGAACAATATTGTGGCTTCCCCTTTCTCTGCTCTAGTACATGATCAATCCAACCGAAGAGTAATATTGCCAATGATTCATGTATCCAGCCCAACATGATCCACAGGGGAGGTCTATTCTGAAAGGTTCGTAGCACACAAAGAAGATTATTCTATTGGGGTTGCATGTCATAATCTATTCCATGCACCTAGAATTAGATTATTTGAGGAACCTTATTCCTCAACAACTTAGAACCAACTCTCAGGCTGTTTTAGAGGAGTGGTTTGGTTATTTGCTTTCCTCATTTTTTTTTCTAAACCCATTGGTTCGCTATAAGTGGTTCATTTTTTCCCCTTGTCTGATTTGATGCTGATTTTTGGATATCTAGTGGGTTATATGGAGGGAAAGATAAGATGACATTTACAGAATTTTGAGCTTGCTGAGGTTCTCCCCTTGTCAAGACATATTCGTGTGTGGCCTTAGTTGTTGCTGACATTAAAGTGTTATTTAGTTCATGTGACTTCTATCTGCCAAAAGACTTATCACCAAACTGTACTACTGAAAGTGGAGACTATACATTGATGTCCTCTTTCATATTTGTGGCATTGAGTCAGAGGATGTGGATCATTTGACGACTACCTGCCCTGTTAGTTGAGAGCTATGGATAGCCCTTGGCCATGTGTTCCAGTTCTCTGCACCCTTTACAAATGTTCAGCAAATGTGGAGAAATGTCAAAATTTTAAAGGCAAACTCACGGGTCAAGGCATGATGATTTCTACTTGGTCTCATCCCACATGCGATATGCTGGAGCATCTGGTGAGAGCGACCTTCATGCGCCCCCAAAGTGGGGTGTGTCTTTTGCTTCTGATGTCCCCAGCCTAGGACATATGTCTCTTCACTTCTGGGCGGCGACAGCGCAAAATCCCCCGTCTGGCGAATTTCGAGCGTCGTGCCCGGCGGCAGGGCTGCCATCACCGCGCCATCCAGCAGCAGTTCGGGCGTCCCACACTCCCAGGGACCGACGCCCGCCACCGGGGGCGACAGTGCCGCACGGTAGAGCTCGCGGCTTTCGCCCAGCGGCTGGTCGACCCCGTCGCGCCAGCCGGTGTCGAGGCGGCTCCGGCGAATCCAGCTGACGCGAAGCCCGCCTTCTCCGTCCGCACGCGCACGCCCGTGCACCGGCGCGAGCGGATGCAGCGCCACAGCCGCGCCTGGCACCGAAATATCAGTAGTCTCCATGTCGTTCCGCGCCGCCCACTGCAGCATCGCGCCGCCTCCGGGCGCCCAGGCGGCGAGGTCGGCGGGCACCGTCAGCAGCGCCGGATCGTCAAGCAGCACAAACGGCGTGCCCGCCGCGTGCGCGGCGTCCACCGCCGTCCCGGCGCGGCCGCGCAGCAGCCGCGACAGCCGCCAGACCCCCGGCCCGGCCGCCTCGGCCGTCCCGAACTGCACGCACTCGCCGCCGATCATCGCGCGGTTGGCGCCGCCGAACAGCATCGCGTCGTCGACCGATTCGAGCGTCATCGACGGATTGACCAGCGTCACGACCGCCACGTTCGCGCGGTCGACCAGCAGATCGGGCGCGCCGGGGACCAGAACCAGCGCCTCGGTCTGCGCCGAGAAGGCACGGTCGGGCTGATGCGCCAGCAGCCAAGCCTGTCCGGCCTGAGCTAGCATGCCGGCGCGCACCTTGACCGAAGCCGTGCTTCGGCGGGACAGTTCCTCGAGCTTGGCGGCGCCATGTTCGAAGTCGCGCTGACCGATCAGGGCCACCGCCTGGCAATGGAGTGCTGCGTCGCCGCCGCCCAAACTCGCCCAGGCAAGGCCTTCTTGATAGCCTTCGTCGGGCTGGGTACGGGCCAGCTGGATGCAATGCTGATATTGCTTCGCCGCCTCCGGGTCATGGATTGGTCCCTGCTCGGCGAGGGCAGGAAAGGCGACAAACAGGGCGGATAGGACGATAATAGTGCGCATCGCCTGCGCGGTCAATTAATCAGTTAATTATCAATTAATTAATTGGTTGATCGAACCCAAATAAACATAATAAACAAATAACAACAAAATGCCATCATCGAAATAGCCCCTTGCCTTTGCAGCCTGAGTCTGGCTGGGGGGAAAACTAGCTAGAGGACCCGACCTAGAGCAGATGGTATGTGTGTGCACGCATAGGTGGGGGCAGAGGACATGCGCTAATGAGCGCAACCCTAGCTAGTCCTTGTTCAGTGGTTACTAGTACGGTGACTCAGTCTCCGCGTGGGGCGTCGTAGGCAGACACCTGAGGCTGTGGACTAAGTCATCAATGGATGCATCCGGCCTTGCCTCTGGTGGGCAGTACTCCCGTCACGTGACGTGAGTTGTCGTGTCACAGGTTTCCATTTTCCATCTGTGAGATGGTGTTTTGTGTGTAATTCGAGTGTTTTCCCGAGCCGAGGTCTAGGGTTCCGGTGAGCATCACCAAGGGCTTTCCCCTAGACGGCGTAGAGCTCATGACAGTGAGGTCGTGACATGTTTTTGCACCACATGATTTCAGTGTGGGCCTTTATTTGTGAGGACAGGCCTCCATGATAGTGTCGTCGTGTCATTGGTAGTATGACTAGGGCGTTTGTAGTCTTGTGGTTCGTGTTCTGGTGATCCCCCGACTGTGGGATCAGGGTGTTGGGTTCCATTCCTATAGGAGTAGCTGTTGAGCTAAGGTTTTACTGGCTACCGAGTTTACTATTCCTGCTCTTACTATTGCTGCTTTCCATACCGTCGTTGTTTTCGGTTGGGGTTCCGCGGGACCCCTACTGAGCCACTGATAGGAGGCTCACCCCTGGTTTTCAGGTGCAGAGGTTCTTCCTCGAGGTTTGAGGGAGTTGTGTAGAGGTTCCTAGTTGCCAGCTTGCCGGGCCGAGTGTTCACTTGGCGTGTGGTACGTTTTACTACTTTAGATTGTACTTTCTATTAGACTGGACTCTGCTATTGTAGTTAGTTGTTTATTTCTATTATTATATCTGTTGTCTTGCTTATTTCCTATTTCTTTGTACCTCCACACTCCCTTTTAGCCCTTTCGAGCCCTCCGACTCGTGGGCGGTGGGCCAAGATTCGAATGGTATCGGACTCCTCCTGATATCCAGATCTTGGGTCGTTACAACTGGTATCAGAGCGTGGTTGTGGACCTACAGAGGAATTCGAGATATTGCAGTGATTAGAATCCATAAGGTCCAGTACAATCGACGGCTGGCTTAGAATTTTGTGTTTATTTTTCGCTTGATTTCTTGCATGAGAGCTTGAGTGCACTGCATTGGCTCTGTGATTGTGGTTGATGTTTCATCGGAGTTCTAGCGTGGGGTCTGAGGATCAAGGTCGAGAGCTTTCTCCCTCATCGGTGGTGACCCCGATTGTGCTGCATTGGGCAGAGGTTGCCAGTAGGCGTGTTGCTGTGGTGCTGCAATCGAGGAATTCACAGCAAGGTCAGGTCGCTGGCGAGGATTTTTCATAGTTAAGTGGCCAGAAGCGTGCTCTGAGGAAGCTGTTATTTGTTTTGGCCGCACCAGTCTAAAGTTGTCTAGCCCCTGAGGTGTTAAGGTCGTGGTTTAAGGTGTCAGAGTGGATGCTCTGATAGAGAGGTATGCTCGGGTGAGCAGAGGATCTTCTATTGAGTTGCTGATTTTTGAGCCGGATGTTCTTGTCGTGCTCTGTGGCATCAGAAATGACGTGTCGGGCCCAATTATTTTTTACGAATTTTGAGGCAAGATTGGGCAGGGTTGACCCAGTATCTGTGTGTGTATGGGTGGTGTTTGCCCTGGAGTTGGCTTGAGATGTGAAGGCTCTGCGGTCAGTTCGGGACTCGAGGATGAGCGTTGGCGGTTGCCGATTATGTCTCGTGTTATGGCTCTTTGTGTGGCGTGTTGCAGTTTGAGGAATTACAGTGGTAGTGCATCAAGGGATGCTGTGATTGTGGTCTGACGTGACACTCATTGAGTGTGTCGGGGGTGCTGACCTGATTGAAGTGACGATTTTCTCATTTTTGGAAGGTGCTATTCCGAGCATGCACGAGGGTTCAGGTCAAGTCAAGCATGGAGTTTTTCCATTGGTCAGAGGTGTGTTGGGTTCTCCTTTGGTTGGAGAGAATCACCCTTGGCTAAGGTTCATTGTCTTACATTATTTGTCCAGATTGGTTGGCCTTGGTATGCCAAGGAAGTCAATGTGAGACGTGTTCCGTGTCTTGGGAAGGTGGTTGCTTGTGAGAAGTCGTGCCCATTCCCTTATTGTGTAAGGGTGTGTTGGCGCTATTCCGGAAGGACGAGTGCCGGTTGGGCGGTGTTCGTGAGAATTTATGGTTGGTGCTGGAATTTTCTGATTTGTTGCGGATTGGAGCCTGCAGACTGTAAAGGATTGTCGGGATGGAGGATCCCGAGTTGCCATGTTAACTGTGCGTGTGGATCTGAGTGCACAGCGGAAGCATGGTTGGCCCATAACCCATAGGTCCAAGGTCGTAGCGTTGGCTGCTACAAGTGGATTTTTGAGATTGAGAAGAGCATTGGAGAATTGGTTCCTCGGTAAGCGTTGTCTCTGGTTGTGTGAGACATGTTGTTGCTGTGCCGTTACTTGAGATATTATGGTTCACGGCACTGGCAGGGTGGAGAATCGGGGAAATATGTTGCCAAGTGTGTCGCATGAGTACCCTGTTCATGTGTCGGAGGTTGTGTCTTCGGGTAAGATAGGTGGTTTTTAGAGAAGTGATCTCTGGCAAGCTTATGGGTCTCGGCTAGTTGCTGCGAGCGACTAGTGGGTTGGTCGAATGATCGACCATAGTGAGATGCGTATTGTCGGGGAACCCGTGCACACTGGTCGTGGCGTGGTCGACCAGGTTGCCGTGGATTTGGTTGGCACTTTCCACCCTTAGAGATGTGTGCCGTGACTTGTAAGAGGTTACGTGTCCCGTTGCTTTGCGATAAGAGCGGGAAACGGGAGTGGCAGGTGTCCAGTTAGAGTGATTGAGACGAGATGGCATTCGATTGCATGATGGACGGTGCCTATGTGCGGAGGTCTCTGATGAGACATTTGATGTTGGAATGGTGGTCCTTGGCTTGCGACCAGCATGGGAGGATTCCCCGTAAGGCTGAGGTGAGTAGCGTGAGGACCGTGGAGAGATCCTGTCATGTAGTTTCATCGTACTCCCCTGAGAGGGTAGAGTTGGCATAAGGTTTAAGATCAGATGCAGCATCTGAGTGAGAGTTGGCTCGAGGTGCGATGTCAGTCTATGGAGAGTTAGCGGATGGCCTCGAGAGTTGTTGTAATAGCCTAGATTCTTTCAGATTAGGATCGGAGGGCTTTCGGATCACTTTTGTGGGTCCTGAGTTGTGTTTTATGATCCTCACGGGTTTTTCTCTCGTACAAGTTACGGAACTCAGTGGTGAGTTTATTGTTGAGTTCATTGACTCGAGGACGCTACAGTTGCGTTGTGCTACTCCCGAGGATCGTTTAGACTATTTTTTCATATTTTTCTAAATTAGTGAATTTTCGGGTGAAAAATTAAATTTCACGAAAATGTGGAAATTCTGAATTTCATATTTCTATTTAACCCTCTCTCCTCTCTCCTCTCTTTCATCCTCACGTTCACTCCCTCTCCCTCGTTCTCTTTCCTCTCTTCTCCTCTCTCTACGGGGTGCGCCACCATGGTGAGGTGGGAGAGGTAGGAACGTCGTGGAGTTGTCATGGAGCGTACTGGTGTGAAGGATGGAGCGTGGCATTAGTGCGATCACTCGGTGGATTCGAAGCCGACATGATTTTTGTTCGTGTGTCATTTTTGGTGTGGTTTAGTCACTTCAGCGTGCGAGAACTTCAGTGGAGGTAGGGAGATGGATACTCTACTTCTCTTCTACATTCCCTCGCGATTTGGAGCCGAACGGTGCGCGTATGAGCGGGTTTCATAGCGTCTGGGCAAAAGCATGCTTCGGGAGGTGTGAGACGAGTTCGCCTTTCTCGACGATAGTTTCTTGCTAGATTAGTTTCATTGGAACCCCTGGCATGTTAGCATTCCATTCCCGCTAGTTTTATTGCGATTGGTTGTTGTTTGGGACCGGTATGAGCCCGGGAACCCACATGACTCATTTTGGGTCGATTCGGTGCAATCGCCCGTTTCTTGTCGTTTATGCATCTATTTGCTCCCTTCCGGACTGTGGAAGGTTAATTTCATAGTTAGGATTGTTTCCCCTTCATTTTAGGGCGAACGGGGCATGGAAAGGCCGAGTTTTGGCCAATCCTCTATTTTTCCCACCGTAATGCCTTAGTTGTCCTTCCAGAGACCGTTTTCATTTCTCACGCGGTCCAGTATGCGACCGTTTGTCTTTTGTCGGTTCAAGTCTTTGCGGTCATGCGATAGACCATTTTCCCCGGCTAGCGGCCTATTGTTGGACCATTAAGCCCCATCAAGCGGCCTATTAGGTGACTGCTAGACGGTATTGATTAGTCGATTTGGCTAAGCGGTCTTACGATAGACCATATGGCTTGTTTTAGCGGCCCATTAGTAGACCGCTAAGCTTCGCGTGGTCTTCGGTCAACGATTTTAGGTCGGTTTGGGCTAGCGGTCTAGCTCCAACCATTTGTAGTCTTTAGCGACCCATTCATAGACTGCTAAGCTCCATTTGACTTCAGTCAATGTTTTAGGTCGGTTCGAGTTGTGTCCTTAGTGGCCCATTGGTAGACCACTAAGTTCTGTAAGCGGTTCTATTATAGTCCATTTTTGGTGGTTTGACTAGTTAAGTCGGTTCGAGGGTTGACTGGGTCTAGCTGCTATTTATATGACCGCTACAGTCACCTTGTGGCCCATTCTATGACCGCCAAGTGTCTTTTTTCTTCTGTGTTAGGTTAGCGGCCCTTTGGCTGACCGCTTGCCTTACCTAGCGGTCAAGTGATCGACCGCTTATTCCCAGAGTGCTATTTTCTCGATGTTTTGGCTTCCAATTATCTTGGCTCAACCTCATGGTTTGCCCGTTGTCCCGTGGATGTCTTTGATGTCCTATGAGGGCTATGACCATGTTATAAGGTAGCCTGGAGTGCCTTTATATCGAATAGTAGTTCATACTACTTCAGAGTTGCTATTGGTTTCTGGTAAACCTGGTAAGATCCAGTGGTTGACATGTGACCTCGTGAATGTCTCGGAGTTCTTGTATAAGATTGAGACATGGTTTTGGATGTCTTGAGATGTTATTTTATCTCAATTTATGTGTCCATGAGCTTTGAGGGTCTTGGTGATCCCTTAGGTTTCCGGGAGTCATATTATGCAGATGTTTTTCCTTTATTGGTACTTTACCGTGACTTTGGGTTAGGAATTTGACTGACTGGCGACATATTACCGCTTTCTTATGACGATCTTGACACCGAGTCGTGAGACTCAAGGATCATTGTGTCAGCACGTTTAGTCATTGTCCTGAGTCTGGTGGCAGTTTGGTGTGCTGCCCTGTGCTTTATGCTTGGTGTTTCGTAGTACAAGTGACAGTGCATGCTTAGCCTATCCATACTTCAGCACTGATGTTTCGGAGTGTATGTGTCTTGTGAGCCTCCACTAGTCGTAGCCTGACGACACTTTCCTATGTGTCGGCCCACTTGGGAGTGGTGGCGGGGTGAGTTCCCGATAGACGATTTTTAGGCTAGTTTTCGTGGGCTCCCTTGCCTTGTAGTAGCATCCTACTGGGGGAGAAAACTAGCTAGAGGTCTGGCACAAGGCATTGAGCCTGTGTATGCACAGATGGTTAGGGGCGTTTGGAAGAGCACCGATGGGCATGACCCTGACTAGTCACTCGTTACGGTTGTTCCTTGTGCTTGGTTTCATGAGTATCTCAGTTGCCGCCGCTCTAGGTGTGTGGGAGATACTTGTGGTGCAATGTAAGAGTTTAGTGGATGCATCTGGCTGTTCTTCTAGTGAGGAGGTACTTCTGTCACCTGACGCATGACTCTAGTGATTCTCATCCTTCGTAACTTTTTCGGGTGGTCTGTTCTTGGTTTTACCCAAGACCAGCTTAGTGTAGCATGCACAATGATCTAGTTGTCTATGCATTCTTGTTTCTTGACTGTGTAGGTCTTTTTGTAGGGATTTTGCCTATTTTTGTGAGCCTTAGCTTTGGAGCTAATGCCTCATCGACAAATCGGTAACTCCTTACTTTTTGAGATTAGGGTTCGCACTTCTGTTGTTGTTTGGAGTAGCTTAGAGAGCCGAGGTTCATGCGGCAACCGTGTTTTTGTTTGTTACAACTTTACTCTTCCTTTTAGCTGTCCTTACTCCTATTTTTACAGCTTCACTATAGTAGTTTAGCACTACTGTTACTCCTGGTCTTTCTATTCTTCCTACTTTACTTTTTAATGTTATTACTACATTTTTTCCAGTGGGGATCTGCGTAACCCCTACTGAGCCAATGACACGAGTCTCACCCCTGCTTTTTAGGTGTTGTCGTTCTCCTTCCTCGTGGTTCGTGATGCAACGTGTCTGTTAGTAGTTGCCAGCGTTGCCTACGTTGGGTTTCCCCCGACTTCAGTGTACGTTCTCTATTCTGTTAGACTATACTTATCTTTACTTTGGACTGGACTCTGATTAATTTAAATTGTTAATTGAAGAAGTAATTTTATTTTTACTACTTTAGCAAACCTGATCATTGAAATATTATTGCTTACTATTTTATCCAAAACTTCAATGTACTCCACACAAACCTTGTAATCCCTTCAGAGCTTTACCACTCTTGGGAGGCTTCACAAGTTCCAAGTGGTTTCAGGTTTACCCGGTATCTAGAGTCTGGGTCGTCACAGTTGGTATCAGAGCATATTGTGTGAAAGTACATGGATGGTGGTTTGGGGTTTCTTGGGGATGGGTGGGTTGGTGGGTGGACAAGGTGGGCCTTGTTGGTGGGGGGGGTACGGGGTCCATGTGGGTTTGGCTTGATTAATTGCCAAGATAAAGAACCACCGGGGCTGAGTAGGTATATAGGCATATGCAAGTTAACAAAATAATATTACGCAATGTAGGATCTAGGCATGAGATCGTATTTATTAACCCGACTCCCTATACATGGTGAAGAACATAGGTCCGAAGACCACCATCACGCATAGTGAGAGCTTCCAGCCAGACCTAATCTAGCCTTTCACAAATTACCATTTGATATACCAAGAGGTCGGAATGATGACGTACTCGCAATAATGATGAACATGCATATGTGCAGGTATAAGTAGATGCATGAGTGTGCATTGTGTGAGCAAACACGAAAGAGATTTATTAATGAAGTCATCAACATTTTTATTACTTATTTGCGGAATATCCATGAGTTAAGCATGATGAAGGGACGAACTATTAGCTAGAAGGGAAGTGATCGATCTACTGGGGTAACAAGAGGACTGATGATACCACTTAGCTCCTAAATGGAAAGCCAAGAAAGGGGAGCAGGTCGAAGCACAGAGTCGACTCCTTAGATGTAGAGTCGACTCTATAGGAGGTAAGACAATGAAAGGGCAGATAGAAATATGAGTAGATGCTAATCTGACATGGGGATGCGAGTAGAATTTAATACGACATGGGAAATGAAGAGAGAGAAGGTAATTCGGCGTGGTGATGAGCATGCCGGATTTGGCTCCACACCATTTCATATAGCTTGAAAATTTTTGTCAAATGAGAGGGGGACAAATCAGATGCGCTAGTTTAGGCGCCAGATTAGGCCACGTTGATTTAGAAGGGTCCTTTTTAAAGCTTTTATTAGTTTTGTTTAAGGCTCAATTCAAGTTATGGCCTTCTTTTATTGCAACTTTGTGATCCATTCAGACTTGTGATCACCAAGTTCATTTAGGGCAGAAGCAAGTCAATTCGATTCTATGCAAGGTTCATACTCAAACACAATTTGTCCCAATTCGAGGTGGGCCCACAATCGAGCGGGCACAGCGTGCGAATTGAAGTGCTTTAGCGGTCGCTTCCCTGAGCAGGTCGGCGACGAGCCAGTAACACGGCTATGGCACCGAGGGCAAGCAGGACGGCGGCGATCCCCATCGGCGCATCCGGATCGACTCCCGTCACCGGGAGACCAGTCACGTCGAAATGCGCGCTGGCCACCGTCACGCCACCGACCGTGATCGCCACCTGATGTGCGCCCCCGGATGTGGTTGCGGGGACCGTGAATGTGAACGTCAGGCTGCCATCGCCCTGCGTGATCCGCGTACCGAGAGAGACGGCCGCAGAACTGTGCAGGACCGCGCCGACCCTGGTGTCGGCGACGAATCCGGTGCAGCTGATGGTCTGCTGCTCGCCGGCGCCCACCGTCGGCAGCGTGGCGGTGCATCCGCCCGCGCCCTGGTAGGACAGCGAGATGCCGAGACCGGGTCGATCACCCGAGAATACGCCATTGCCCACCGCGCCGGTGCTGAGCGTCACGGCGGCCGTCGAGGCAGGCACGGTCACGGGCACGTTGTTGCAGACCACCTGCGTATATGCAGCGATCGTGGTCAGCGCGGACCCGCAGGCCTTCGTGTTGAATCCCGGCACGGTGACCTTGGTGATCGTGACGGTCGACCCGTTCTGCACTCGCAGGTTCGCCTCCGGGATGTAGCCGAGCGGAAGGGACTGCAGGCTCGGGTCGCCCGGCGACACCAATCCGCCGGGTGTTGAGACGAGCATGGTCGTCTCGAGGTCATACGAGACACCGATGAGGGTGTGCGAGGCGCTGGTGACCTCGAGACTGTTGCTCAGGAAGGTCTTGAGAACGAACGAGAGACCGCCGGCGGCAATGGTCACCGCGATCGTGCAACTCCCCGACTTCCCCTTGGCGACGGATGAGGTGGTGCAGGTCGTCGGTGCTCCCGCGATCCCGCTGTCGATGCTGGTGATCGAGACGGCCGCAGTGGACTTGTTCGTGAGCGTCACCCGGAGGTTGTGCACTCCCGGCAGCACTTTGGGCTCGTTGGCGTAGGCCGGCGTGTCGCTGAAGGTCTCCCAGGTCGAGCATCCACAAAATAACATTTTCCTCCCCATGTGGTATATGAGTGGCTTGTACTCCCTTTCAGGTTGAAGAATGCTCCAACATAGTTCTAATAAAGGATGGATGAGATCTTCAAATCTTATGCCCATTTCATTGCTAATTATATTGATGTTTTCCTAGTCTTCTCCAGCTCTATGCAGAAACATTTGGAGCATCTATAGATATTTATGGAAATCATACAAACTCATGGTATAGGGCTTTCTGCCTCAGCTGATCAATGTCAAGTCATTGTAGAAAACGTGGAAGTTTTGGGTGTCATAATACAACGAAAGTATATTACTATGCAGAGGCACCAGCTAGAGAAATTATCTCAATTTCCAACAAAACTAGCGGACTTACAACCATGTCAGAGGTTCATGGGATGTGTCAATTATCTCATAAATTTTATCCCAAAACTCTCTAAAAAAAGTTGTCACATTAGACGTGCCTTGAGAGCCAAACCATTTGAATGGTTTACAGTAGCTACTAAGGAAGTGCTCCAATTATAAGAAGAATGCCAACTCCTTCCTCCATTAAGCCCAGCCTACTAAGGACCTTATGTTCTATCCAAGATGCCTATGAAGATATGTGGTCCATAATTCTTCTTCATAAACAAGAAGCAGAAGAACACATTTGTGCCTATTCAAGCGGACAATTCAAAAAACATGAACTGCATTACTGGTCTGTTGAAAAAGAAATTTTAACTACAGTCAAGGGAGTTCAAAAATTCCACACTTACCTGATAGGAGAAACTTTCATATTAAGAACTGATTCTTCCACCTTAGGATCATTTCTTAAAAGAAAACTATCAGAAAGTGTCAGACTCATATGTTACGTCTGGTGGCAATTTATTTTAGTTCAGTACAATTTCTCTATAGATAAGATAGCTGGAAAAGATCATCATCTTCCAGAAGTTCTTGCCCGCGAGCTAAAACCCCACATAAAAATGATCAGGCCACCATCTTAGCAACTAGCTCAATGGAAAAAACTACCACTACGAACTCCTCAGCAACGGCTACATTTTCGTCAGCATAGCAGAATGCTTTTTCCATATGGAGGGGACGGTCGCCAGAACGAGCGTCGTGTTTCCGAGAACGAGTTCCGACGCGGTCTGGTCCGGAGCGGGTGGGACCTGCGGGTTAGTCATGGGCAGCGTGGCCAACAAAGCCGGGCATCCCGCTGGGGTGACTTTCAGGCCCGACTGGGCAAGGGGGTCCGCCAGAACTCCGCGCAACCCCGACGGTGCGAGTTGTTTCTTGTATTGCGCATCGTCGGACAGCTTGCCGGTGGAGCTGGAGGCGGCATTCACCTTCTTGAGGATGCTCGTCAGATCCGCTGCGGTGTAGGTACGGCTGGCGAGTGATGATTGGGGCTTCACGATGGTCGCCGCCGCCACGCCACCGCCGATGAGGAGGATCACGGCGATTGCGCCAAGCCCGATAGCCATCCAACGCCGTGCGCGCACGTGCCCTCCCCAACGATAAGTAGCTGACTGATCTTAGGGTTTCCGGGCCGCCTTCCGTTGGTTGAGTTCTGCGCGAGGGTGCGCCTCGCGACCGGTCCTACCCCGCTCCGGCCAGTGCACATGGAGATTGAGTTTCGAGGCACAGGCCCTGTCGCGGGCGACGCGGTGCCACACTGAGCCTGTGACTCTCGACGCCGAGCACACCGCGCTGCTGGTGATGGATGCGCAGACGGTGATCGTCGAGCCGCGAAGTCGACGGATCGTCACCCGAGTCGCCTAGGATCGCCACCGACGAAGGGGACCGATGACCGAGCGCACCACCGGCCGCAAGGTCGGGATCTTCTTCCGCGACATCCTGCTGATCCTGCTGGCCGCGCTGGTCATCTCGTTCCTGCTCAAGACGTTCGTCATCCGCTCGTTCTACGTTCCGTCGCCGTCGATGTCGACCACCCTGCAGATCAACGACCGGATCATCGTCAGCCTGCTCACCCCCGGCGTCACCCCGCTCAAACGCGGCGACGTGGTCGTCTTCGAGGACCCCGGCGGATGGCTGGGACCCCTGGATGCCGCACCGCCGGCCCCGCAGAACCCGGTCACGGCCGCGCTCGAATTCGTCGGTCTGCTGCCCTCCGACGACAACAGTCACCTGGTCAAGCGCGTCGAATCTGTACACGACGGACGTGCAGAATCAATTGTCCCAGCCGATATTCAGTCACGACGGTACGAAGATTACGGTGATTCATCAGAACACCACCAAACAGTTGACGGTGGTGTCTGTGCGCGTAAAGGATCGCACCCTTGGCACTGCGGTGAGTTGTGATCCGCAGGTTACCAACGATCCGCCTCCGGTGAGCACGGGTCACTGAACGTTGTAGGCGCGAGCTGACTGTTCTCCACGGCGATACAAGCCGTGGAGAATTCACGTAGATTGGACTGGAGCCGAAGCCGGTTGAGGATATTTCGCTCACTGGCCTGACCCATCGATCAGGGCCTTCCCCATTCGATGGCACGGATCAACAAATTGCCGTCCACGCGCGTCACGATCACCGTGACGGCTTCGGCATTCTCGCTGTCGATGGAAACGTAACAGGTGGCGATGTCTCCGGTGCGTTTTTCCGGCCAGTCCTGCCATGAATCAGCGACCATGACGCTTTGCGGGAATGCCTCACCGGCGAATATCTGCTCGAAGTTTCGCTTCAGGTCTTTTGCCGCAAGTTTCGAAAGATCCGGATGCAGAAATTGGTGCGCACCGGCATAGTCCTGGTCCAGCAGCCGTTCGACAAACTGCTGCGCGAAGGCCGATGCAAGATCATCCTCGGTGTGTTGCGCGCTGGGCATTTGACTCGTGTTTTCAAAAGAAGCACCCGTGAACGAATTCATGGCGGCCTCCGCTTCCGCGGATTCACCGAGCTCGCCGAGCGTAAGTCCCTTGGTGTAGATAACGAAGCTGCGATTGGGGTCTTCGGGAGCGAGGATCGACAAGGCGATATCGAAGTAGGCCAGCGCTTCGCGCAGCTTGTCCGGTTGGATGTAGCCATCCCCTTTGGGACTGGGTACCCAGACTCCTTTCGGCGGCTTGTCCGCGTAACTTCTGCCCTTGCTGGCACTGCGGTGGCCGATCATGAAAACCGCCTGGGCGGCTTTGTAGCGAATTTGCTGGTTCGTGTCGGCCATTAGTGCGTTCCTGGGTGTTGCTGCGTCAACGAAAACGTACTGATGCGGATTATGACTCCGCAAGGCTGATCGTATCCATCGACGCCGGCCGTTGGCCGCTCTGGTCATACGCACCGAACACCAAAGCTCGAACCATCGACATTCACTGTCCGATGCATCCGATCGGCGGACAGGAAATCTATGGGGCTGCTGAGCATCACACGGTCTGCGGGACGATGCATTCGCGGATGCCGAGCGATGAGCGGGTGATCGAGATCATCATGAAGGAAGTTGAGGGGCTTTGACCTGGTTCATCGCCTTGCTGATCGCAACTGCGATTGGCTGCGCAATCCCAGTCGTCATAACCGCCATATTGCCAAGAGGAAGACGCTGAAATGAGCGCATTGTTCACACGCAAGGCGCCACCGATCATGCGCAAGCTGATGGTGGATTTCCCGGCGTGGGGCGAACTCGACGCGGCTGCTGTCCTTGGAAATATCGGGGGTGAGACTGGCGGCTTTAAGCTCATGCAAGAGGTCAAGCCGCTCGTTAAGGGATCGCGAGGCGGGTACGGTTGGTGTCAATGGACGGGGCCGCGTCGCAGAGCATTCGAAGCCTGGTGCAAAGAACAACGCTTGAGCGTCGATTCAGACGAGGCGAATTACGGGTTCCTCCGTCACGAGCTGAAGACATCGGAGCGTAAAGCTATCGCTGCTGTTGCTGCTGCTGGAACGCTGGAAGCCAAGACGATTGCATTCGAGCAGTCGTTTGAACGTGCCGGGATTCCTCATCACGACAGCCGCATTCGCTGGGCCAGACTGGCGCTGAAAGCGTATCTGGATCAGGGCAAGAAGCCGGTACCGAAGCCCGCGCCGATTCCAGATGATCCCGGTCCAGAACCGGAGCCTGACGTTGATCCCGTTCCCGTCAAGCGCGGCTGGTTCACGTCGCTGGGCTCCAAGATCAAGGCCGCGCTCGTCTCGGTCGGCTTCACGGGCCTTGCATATCTGACTGATTGGCAGATCGCGGTCGCGTTCTTCGCATTTCTTCTCATCGTGCTCCTGATCGTCATCGCAGTGTTCTTCTGGATCTATGACGCGAAAGACGTGCGCGAGTTTATCAGAAAGCAGTGCACCTAATGTTCGCTCTATTAGATTAATTTCAAAATTACATGTGATTTAGATAAAATCTTGATGATTTTAAATTTATATAGTTAGATATTGAAATATAATTAGTCGTGATTTCAAAATGCACTGCAGAGTGCAGAGTTTAGAAGTGCAGTGATTTAAAAATCTAAGTGGAGGAAGATTTGAAGAGTAGAGGAGATGTAAGAGTGGATTTGAAAATATCTTGTTATTGAGATGCGTTTTTAAATACACATTTTCTTTTGTAACAAGACCAGTGAGATTTGAGTTGAGATTTAGAGTTCAAATCATAATATATTTTTACTAAGGGATGACTTTAAAATAATAGTTTAAAATTTTTCATGACTAAAAATTTAAAATTTATCAAGATCATAAGTATGTATTTTGAAATCACTCGTAACCAGTCCCTTCAAATGGAGGAACTTCGTCTGAATGTTAAAGGGTTGAAACACGTGAGAACTTTGAGTGGGTCTAGTGATCATAAAGACCTCGCCTCATATATAGTAAAGTGATCCTAAGTTCAACTCTTAGAGAAAGATTTATCTAATTTGTATTTAATTCTCAAGAGACGTGGGTCGGCTCGGAGTTTGCTAGTTTTGAGAAAAAATGTTAGGTTGAGTTAGACATCTACTAGGTTTGAGTTCATATCTCTCAAACTCCATGCACGTAGCCTAGCTAAGGTAAAAGTTGACGAGACAAGTACATCTTTGAAAGTAATTGTGAGGGGGTGAGAACTGTATAATAATTGTAATCCCCAAATTTTCTCAGAACATCGTTCCCAAACACACCCTAAGGAATGAGGACCATTACTTTGTACCCAATAATGAAAAAAAGTTGAATGATGCATGCCAAGGAAAGGCATGCCGTTCTTTTCCTCCTCCCCTCCCCTTAATTCTATGGCGTGGATGTTGCTCCCCTCCTGCATGCTATACCTGCTACTCTGTCAGCACCCCCTTCTCCCCCGTGGCTCCTCGCTTGGCCACCCACCTTCTGCCCCCTGCTCTTTTAGACCGTAGAATTTTTCTACTAGATTTATGCACGGAAATCAAAGAGAATTAAGATCGAGATGAATAGATTCTGGCGATGACGACTGGTGACGATCTCGACCGTCTCACTCCGCTTGCCTTGTGCGGCCTCGGCGCGCTGCTGACTTATGCGTTGTTCGAAGCGCGCCGACGCGGGAATGTTTTTGGCCGGTTCGTTGACGAACAACTGGCAAAAGGACGGGAAGCCGCCATGACAGATGATGTGGGGAAGTTGGTGGAGAGGTTGCGCCGAGATTCTGGCATTAATGGCGACACGGACGACCGCTGGAAGGCCGCCGACATGATCGAGCGCTATGGCCAGGCCGTGACGATCACGCGCCGGGCAGCGGGCGCATACGACCCGGCGACCGGCACCGCGGCGATCACGACCAGCACACAGGCCGGCATGGCTGTCATTCTGCCGCTGTCGCCGTTTCGGAAATTCACGGGGAACATCGTGGTCGGAGATCGACAGATGATCCTCGCCGCCCTGAACACCGCCGGCAGCGCTCTAACCGAGCCCAAGGTCAACGACACCGTCACGCTGGCGAGCGGCGAGGTGGTGACGATCACCGAGATCGACCCGCTGGAGCCGGCGGGGACGGCGCTGATCTTCGAGACGCCCTCACCGCAGACCATGCCGAGCACTTTGGGGCCGTCTTCCTGGGCTGCCGCCATGCCGAACTTCGTGACGTACTTGCCGAGCGCGGCGCGCACATCGTCGAGCGTCTTGACGCCGTTCGAGTTCGCCGCGGTTTCGGCGGCTTCGTCGGCGGCGTCCTGCGCAGCGTCTTCCGGCGAGTCCTCGGGGCCGGCACGGTCTTCTGGGCTGTCCGAGATGGCGCCCTTCTCGTCGTCGAGGTTCTTGTCGGCGACGATGCCGCCGTGCTCTTCGCCGGCCTGCTTCACGGCGGCGTCAGCCCTGTCGGCCGCTTCGTCCTCGGCGATCTCGGCCTTGGTGCGGCGCGCGTGACCCGGCGAGGGCTTGCCGCGCTCGCGCTGCACCTTGTCCGGCGCCGTTGAAGCCTCGGCTCGCTCGCGGGTAGCGTCGCGCACCAGTTCATTCGCTTCGTCGTCGGTGATCGGCTGGTCGGGGACCTTGATAGCAGGGCCGGGTGTAAGGGGAAGAAGCCGAAGTATCCAAGTCTACACTTGCCATGTGGCCGGAACGACCAGCCATTATGGGGCCCTACCTGAAGAGCTTGAAGAAGTTGCCAGAATTGCCGAGAGGCCCGGCCCTCTCACAAGAAGAAAAAGGGCGGTCGGGGAGGCATTGCAAACTCTTGATGAGACGAAAAGTCCAGAAGAGGTCGCAGCAACTCTAGCTGCTAATGTGGTTACAACTGAAGGAGATAGTGTCATGCCATCCACCTCATCTGAAGAAACACCTGGCGAGGATAGGGGAAGCCACCCCGACCCTTCCATCAATGACCCAGCCTTGCTGATGTTGCTGCACAAGTACCAACAAGAAATTGAAGCATTAAGGAAGCAATTGAGTGAGAGGGATATGCACCTCTCCGCGCCCGCACAGGGTGAAGGCTCGCCTGGAACATCAGGGGGCAACAGCCAGGCATTTGAAGTCTCACCGTAGGCGATCGCCTCACAATCGGTGCACAAGTACACTGGGGGCATGCCTCCCCCGCAACAACAACTTACCGCTGCACCGCATCCCTTAGTTATCCAATTCCAAGGGGCTCCTGCCACGCTCCACGCAGCCGTGCTAGCAGCGTTGCACATGCAACAAGCTCACTTCTACCCAAACCTAGTTGACCCGACACTAGTGAACAAGCTCATGGTCGAGCAAATGATAGAAATGAAGCTGGTGAAAAGGAGTGATGGTGACTCCGCCTCATTTGATGTGTACTGGGTACCATACCCATCTCATCATGCAGCTAAGAGGCTGCCTCCTGGCATCACTAAGCCTCCGAAGTTTGAAAAGTTCAACGGGCAGGGGTCTCCACGTGAGCACATCGCCTACTATACTAATGTGATGGGTGACTTAGCTACCAATGAGTCATACCTGTTGAAGTTCTTCGGGTCCACTCTAACAGGGCTTGCCTTCGAGTGGTACTCAAGCTTATAGCTCAGGTCTATTATTGATTGGCCGGACATGCAAAGAAAATTCAAAGAAAGATTCCACATCGCTGAAAGGGAGGTGACGGTAGCTGAATTATATGAAATCAGGTAGAGGAATGATGAGTCCGCCCTGGAACATATCAAAAGGTGGAGGAACCTCAGCATGAGGTGTAGGCGTCCACCGCGCTAGGAGGATGCCGTCCAAATTTGCAAATAGAACTTGAAAAGAGAGGTGCTGGAAAGAATGATCGACACTGAAATCAAGTCATTTGATCGACTGAATAATGTTGTGTCAGAGGTCAAGGCATTCCTCTCAAAGTACTCCACCGCTCCCACCACTTCAAGCTAGAAGGCCAGGTCGGTTGACAAGCGGCCAGCATCTCAAGAAGTACATACGGTCGACTTCAAGACCTTTGAACAACAAAAAGAAAAGGACAAAGGGGTAGCTGAGTCCCCTCCAGCCAAGTCTGCTGATCGTCAAGAGTGTCCATCTCTCAGTGACAAAATGAAGAAGCTATATTCATTCCATGGTGACAAGACTCGACTCTTGTTCGAATGGGCCACAAAGTATGACAAAATTACTCTCTCGGAGCTGAAGTGGCCAGGTGATATTAGAACAAAAGACCATCCTCGATTCTGCCCATACCACCAAATGCTTGGGCATGCTATCGAGGAGTGCTATGTTGTCAAAGACATTATTGAGTCTTTAATTAAGAAAGGAGAGCTGCAGATGGGGGATCTCAAAGTCGATCCTCCATGCCCACATGAAATGCCCACTTTGGGGGCAACAATTAATATGGTATCCCTATACCAGCAACTGCCCGAAGAACTGGAGGAAGCTTGCACTCAACACACCAATGAGGCCTATATCCTAGCGCCAGTAGAAGATCAAGGGAATTGACAAACTATGCCTGCAAAAGCAAGAAGAAGAGAAATGCCTCGTCGTGGCCTGAGAATTCATATACGGGGTGTTATACCTTGCTTGGAACACCCGGCGGTGGCCCCTATCTGGCATGAGATGGCTCCTCAACTGGTCATTAGAAGATTCACCACGAATAAAAAGAAACATGTCCCCATGCGGGTGCACAAAGAAGCCAGCCCGGCGGTGGAACGGCTCAAAGAAATCATTAACAAGCTAGATGAATGTGAACAGCCCGAGATCTGGCCAGTCTGACTGGATGAATACATCCCATGGGAGCAACTTGTGTCCCTGAAATTAACTGAAGAGGCTGAAGCTAAAGCTGAAGCTGAAGAACCCGGCATATGGGATGAGCCTCCAAAGGAGCAGACGTCTGTTGTGAAGAAAAAGAAGAAGAAGTCCAAGAACAAAGGAAAAGGCCTTGTCATATCTTGCAATACCCTCGTGGCTCTGTTTGAAATAGTCTGATTCTCCGAGGAAGAAGATGAAGAGATATGCCTCACACCAGTAGAGGCAAACCAAACTGAAGCTTCCACCTCTCAACATGTTACTAGGTCTGGAAGAAAATGGGGGCATCCCCCGGAAGCCAACCTCAACATCATGTTACGTGGTGAACTATCATACCAGGTTCCCTAACCTAAAGTCAAAGGTGCAGAAATTCCTCCTCCACCAGGGCTCTGCTCCGAGTGTGCAAGCGACAGGGAGGTTCCCTCCTTCACCTAATTTCTGTCATCTTGAGATGGTGGGCGACCACGCCCACAGCCACAATGGAGGGTCAAGGCCACTCCTACCTTACCCTCAGGAATATCTCGTCCAGCAAACAAAGACCAAGCGAGCATTCCAATCTTCACTGAATTTGTACAAGGGCAAGAGCCGGCCAGACTGGCGTAACAAGTTCAAGGGGCACCTGAAGAAAAAGATGAACTACCTCCTGAGTCAGCTCCTCGAGAGTACCATGAAGGCAGGCATAAAAGGTCTGAAGAACTGAGGTTGACCAATGTCAGAACCACCAGTAGAATAGTGAAGTAGCTGAAGAGAATTCCCGCAAGCTTCTCTCTCTGGGATATACTCTCCCTCGATGAAGAAATGAGACAAGCCATCATCATGGCCCTACAAACCCTGGCATACTTCAAGAGCTATTTTGCTGTAGCAAAGTTGGGAGTGGCTATGACATTTACGGTGGAAGACATGCTTCTGCCCTCTATCAATCACAACAAACCCCTCTATATGAGGGCGCAACTAAACAAGCAACTAATAAGCAGAATACTGATTGACCCAAGAGCAATAGTCAACATACTCCCCTATCGGGTATATTAGAAATACTACTTTGATGTGCACCTGATTGAGGTCAGGGATATGAGAAGGTCCGGATCGGAAACCTGTGTCGCGGTGTATCCATTGGCGCGATGCACGGCGTTATCGTCACCGACCCACATCAGCGCCTTGCCAAAACCGTCCTCATAGCCTGCAATGGCCAGCTTGCCGGCAAGGCCACGCTGAATGACGGCCACACGGTTGAACGGAAAGCCCGTCGCGTTGACGCTGGCACCGCTCCACACCTCGATTGATCCGGAGCCGACCAGCCACAGCTCGCCATTCCAGGGAATGCAGCGTTTTAGCTCGTCCGACTTCGCTTCCGTCGTGATGAAGTCGTTCGAGCCTACAGAGACATCGTTGAGACCCGAATTAAAGCAGCGGCCGTCAGCAATGGCGAAGAAGAAATAGCCCCCAACGAAACAAACATCAGTCGGGCTCGGCAAGTCTGCGTCGCCCAAATCGGTGACGGCACTGGTCGTGACCGTGAACACGCCGGCCTCGCACACCGCTACAATGTCAGCCGTAGGCCGCTTGTTGTTCTTGGCGAAGAAGACGCGATCCGTGCCGCCAAGGTCGTCAACGGCGGTTTCCGTGCCCTCGTCGTCGTAATAGACCAGCTCACCGTCATAAGCGGTGAACAAGTCAGCACCGGTCAGCAAGAAGCCGCGCGGCGTGTCGTTCAAGGCCGCACTGGTCGCGAACGGCGACAGCCCGGGCACGCGATGCCGAACGGCAGCAGCCCGTCCACCCTCACCGATTGGCTCGGCAAAAGCGTTGATCAGCCTGCCGCTTCCCTCAGACGGTCTTTCGCCGGGATAGGAGCTAAGCGGGAACGTAATCTTAGCCATTAAAAGTATTCGGCCTTCATGACTTCATAGGTCGGCTTGGCAGACGAAATGCGCCTCAACGTCTGCTCATCCTCGGCCTTGGTGCCCCTATCTCGTGGTGCCCCGTACTTGGGGGCGCACATGTTCACCAGAAGATTGACGACAGGATCAAATGCCTCTGTCGGTATCTCATCCGGATCAAGGGCGATGATGCGATCGGCCGCCAGTTGGTCAAACAGCATATCAACACGCGAACCGATTGTCGCAACGTCCTCCGCCTCGGGCGGCGTCTGAGAGAAAAGTTTATGAGCAAAGGGAGAGACGTCATAAGAAGTCTCGTGTGTGATCTCAAAGGATAACTCTCCGATACTTATATATGTCAGTGAATCATCGACAGGAGAGCGGAGTGCTCATAAATAGAATTGAGTGCTCGGGAGGAGGAATGGAGGAAAGAGTGTTGTGGGCTAATTAGGGTGCTTATCCCCTGGCCATCCGGTCATAGTCTTTCTTATAGGGTCTCCCTCCTCGAGTATATTATGTTGCTCCATCTTTTGGCTTACAGGAGTTACGGTTTCTTTAGAGGTTGTCTCGATCTTCCGTCTTCCAAGAGGTGCGGGAGGTGAATCACCACTCGATGTCTCTTAACCTCCGAGATAATATCCATCATTATTGTGATACCAACTTCTTGATCGGGCACTACGTGATTCATGGGATAGTTACGCCCACGAGATATAGACTTGGATCGTGGACCAATCATTATTGGGCCTTAATAGATTGAGGCGGAGTTTTTCCCTCCTCAATGGTAAATGCAAATTAGGAAACTCTTAGACTCTCCAAACTTCAGTCTATCATCAAGTTAGTGTTACTCTCTCGGGTCAAAAATATTTAGCATAATGGTATCCACATGTTTTATGTTGCGCAATTAGTCCAAACCAACTTTTGTTCGCTACATCAGAAACCTAAGCAAGAGAGGGATAACAAAAATCTCCGGGTCTATATTGTAATACCTTAATCTGTTCCGGTTGAGAAGAGTATTTTTTATTTTTATGTTTTCAGTAGGTGATTTCTTCATTTTTTGCAAATGTAGATTCGGGTATATATGCATGGGAATTAATGCACAGGTGATCCCATCCGGAATAATCAAAGAAATCTTGACAGACATGAAAGATTCGAAGTGACGGGGGTGGCTTCATTATGGAGCTCAACGTCTAGTTTTACTCTCTTTGTGAGAGAGAGAGAGAGAGAGAGAGAGAGAGAGGTTACATACTGCACTTTTTCTCATTGACTGTTAAATACTACACTTTTTTCTCACAGTCAATGAAGAAAACATCATCTTTTGTCATATTTCTTTCCCTTCAGATCTGACCTCGTACGCCGGTCGCAAGGCGGTCGTGCTCAACATCGACGAGGTCAGCGAGCGCACCACCGACGTCGAGAATCCGGCCTGGACGTACGACGCCGACTACGACTACCTGGCCGACCCGACGATCGACGAGATCGTGGTCGGCGGGGTTCGGCGCCACGATCAGGCGCTCCGGCTCGCGATCGGCGGCGTGGACCCGTCCCGCATCCGCACCATCGAGGTGGAGACGGATGCCGCCGATGCGATCGACCTGACCGGTGCGGCCGCGGTCTTCAATCTCCACAGCGTGCACAACGCGCTCATCACGGGCAATCCCGTCCAACAGACGCTGCGACAGCGGCTCCTGCAGAAGTCGGGGAACACATCGTGAGTGGGCTCACCGTCGAGATGCTCTACCCCGAGATCGCGAACCTGCACGGCGACAACGCCAACGTGACCTACCTCTCACAGTGCCGCCCGGACGCTCGCGTGATCCGAACGGCGCTGACCGATACCCCGGAGTTCGTCACGGGCACGGTCGACCTGGTCTACCTCGGTCCCATGACCGAGGAGGCCCAACTGAAGGCGATCGAACGGTTACGGCCGCACCGCGACCGCATCGAAGCGCTCATCGAAGCGGGTACGACGTTTCTATTCACCCACAACGCGCTCGAAGTGCTCGGTACCCGCATCCGCAATGACGAGATGAACTATGACGTCGAGGCGGTGGGGGTCTTCGAGCTCGACTCGACCCTGCGGATGTTCGGCCGCTACAACGGGAAGGTCATGGGTCTCGCCGAAGAGGCGGGGCCGGCGCACCCGGTGGTCGGATACAAGTCGCAGTTCTCGATGGTCGAGGTGCGGGAGCCCATCGAAGGGTTTCTGACGGCCCAGCGCGGAATCGGCCGCAATAGCGCGACGGCCGTTGAGGGCGTTCGCCGCAACAACTTCATCGGCACGTCCCTTCTGGGCCCTCTCCTGATCGCTAACCCGTGGTTCACGCAGGGTCTCTTGGAGCGTCTCGATCCCGACTCCGAACCCGCCCTCGCACACGAGGACTTAGCACTCGCATCCTATGAGGCGCGTCCGCCTCATCCTGCGCCATTTTGGTGGCCAAACCGGCCTCCAGGATGCCCCAGTTGTCGAGTTCATCGAGCGCAACGCCAATTGCCTCAATCAAGTCGGTCTCGCCTTCGATAGCGGAGGCAATGATCTCATGGTCGTTTTCGCCGTCGTCCTTGAGGCCGGCGAGCAACGTTCTGGCGGCTTCGGCCTGCTTGCTGAGTTCGTAATCGGTGCTCATTTCGACGCCCTTTCGTTCTTGCTGGCGCTATCAAGCGCCTTGGTGCGTTCATGGGGAGGCTTGCCCTCGGCGCGTTCGGCGTCCCAAAGGGCGAGGATTTCTTCGAGGGTGGGAGCCTGGCTCATCACACACCCCCGCACATAATCACGGCAGAGCCGGCAGTAATGGCGAGGGCAATGCCGACAACGGCTGCAACGGCCACAGTCCAGACGCTGACGTAGGCTCGTGCTTCACGAGGGGTCATGATCGGCCCTCCACCTGGGCGGCGATGGCGCGGTCGAAGAGGGCCATGACGTCGGCGTGGGTGGTTTCGGGATCGTCGTTATAGACGTAGACGCGTGTTCCCCCTGCGCACGACCACTCTCCGGGCATGGCGCGCGCCAAAGCTAATGCCTCCCTGCTGTCGCGCTCTACCTTTCCTTCGGGGACGCCCATCACCGCCGCGACCGCTCCGATGGCGCAATAGCACCCGGGGCGAGGGCGGTAGTCGTCCTTCCCCCACTTCTCCGGCGTATCGATCAGCGCGCGTGCTGCAATGAGGTTTTCACGAACGGTTGCCATTTACGCCTCCACCAGTTTGCCGCCCTTGGCGACGTACCAGGTGTCAGCCTTAAGGCCGCCTATGCCGATGCAGCCCGTCGCAAACCCGATGCACTTGCCGTCATCGTTGAACTCGGCCACCGACACCCAAGCGCCATCAGCCGCTTTGACACGCGCGTTGACGCCAGCGCTTGCGATAACAGCATTCTCACCCGCAGCTGTGATCCGGGCGGAGTAGCCGCTGGAGCCGATCCGGGCGGAGTCGCCGCTGGAGCCGATCCGGGCGGAGTCGCCGCTGGAGCCGATCCGGGCGGTTGTAGAAAAAGACCACAAATACTCATGTTCCAAATGTACATGTCACACATAAGTCTACCACAAACACACATGTATCCTCCAAGAAAATTTCTTGTCATTACTATGACAAATGAGGTCATTTAATGCATGATTGCCATTTCATGAAATCTGATGATGAAAATGCATGCAAAAGAAAAATTAGGTCTAAAAACTTCAAAAAGTTCTCAGATAAAAGAACTTCGCTTCAAAAGCCACATATGCATGCTAGAAAAGCTCATGTTCAAAATCATGTTGTGCAAGAAAAGACTATTAGATGTTTCTACTGTGAACGGGTAGGTCATGGAATCCATGACTGTTCTGCTCTTAAAAATGATAAATTGAAGGCTCTTAGAAAACCCAGTAGTTTAAGGAGACCAAATTTGTTTTCAAACAAGAGGCCTTACTGTCAGTACAACAAAAGGGCCAGCCACACAGTCCAGGACTGTTGGCACTTGAGAGGAAATTTCAAGTTCCATGTTAGAAATGCCAGAACTCCAGTTCACCCACATAATCTTCATGCTCATCCCTTTAAGAAAAATTAAAATACCCTTAACTGCTGTCATTATTGTGGGATGTTAGGGCATGTTATGAATGACTACCGTTTAATGAAGCATGATGATTTTATTGTCTCAAAATCAAAGACAGCACCAGTGAGAGGTGCAGCTAACTTTTCAGGACCCAAGAGATCTTGGGTACCACTGAATAGAAAACGAGAACTTTTGTTTTACAGGTGTGCCTTGGAGTGCGGAAATAAAAGGGGATTCAAAAAATAAGCAAGGCACCGTGGTTTGATAAAACCCCTTTGTAGCTTTTTACTATTTCAATTAGTTGATCTCATTGTCTTAGCGGTTGCTCTTGAATAAAGTCTTCCTTGCTCAGTTGTAAATTATTGCTTTATCTGCTAGTTTGGAATTCATTCCTTCTTCATGTGATTGAACTATAGAGAGGGAGATTTTTGTAGCCCAATTAAGAGCGGCCTAACGAGGTCCAGCAAGACCAAACGATGCCCAACTCATCTAAGTGATAGCCCACAGGGCCCACATATCATGAAGCCGGTGAAGCGTCATGAACGCCCGCCTCTCCTACGACTACGCCTACGACGATCACCTCGCCGACCAGGCCGACGCCGTGAACGACGAAGCAGCCATTCTCGCAAGCGTGCGCCGCTGGTGCTGTACCGAGTGCCACGAGGGATGCGAGGTATCGCTGGACCGCCCGATGCTGGGCGCGATTTCACTGTGCTGCCACAAGATGGCGTTTAACGCTGATGGAGATACCGCGTCGTGAAGATCGAAACCATTGATGCGCTTGTCGACTATTGCCCCACTTGCTGGTTGCGGGTGCGCGGTTATCTGCACTACGAAGTTAGCACGTCAGGCCGCGTTCGCTCATGCGGACGGATCAACGTCAATCGCAATGGTGTGCGCCGGTTCTTGCGTGGCAAGGAGCTGTCCATATCTGTTGACGGAGAGGGCTATCCACAGGTCAGTCTTCTGAGTGATGGCCGCGAAATCAAGGTGCGGGTCCATCGTCTGGTCGCGGAGGCGTTCATCAAGAATCCCAGCCACCTGCCGCTTGTGGATCACCGCAACCGGAATAGACGCGACAACAGGGTTGTCAACTTGCGATGGGCGACGTTCTCGCAAAATCGGCGCAACACGGTTAGTACGGCGCGTCTTGCCGAGGAAGAGGCCGCGTCATGACTCCCCTCGCCGCCATCGCGCTGCTGTTCCTTCTGGCCAGCGGCGCAACGCTCGCCTGGTTCCTGTGGGTCATGGTCACGGGTGCCATGAAGTATTACCGCGAGAACCACCCCCGCAACCGCCGTCGCCGTGGCGTGATCCCGCCGCCGTCCAGTGCGTGCGACAGGGCGCCGGATTGGCGCGCACACGCCCCCTACAAAACGAGGTAGAGATATGAATGCCGTAGTCCAATTCTCGGGCATTGACCCCAACATCATCGCCAACCTGCACAACTACATCATCATCAACCCCCAGGTGAACCCGCCACCGCCAGCCCCCGCCAGGAGCCGCTGATGACCGTCAGGAGAAGCGTCGCGACGCCAGCGCCGTTCACACCCCCGACGCTCCACATGCCGTGAAACGACGACATCCAGGGCCGGGATGGACCCGGCCGATGTCGGAGCCGGCACGCTCGACTGGAAGCGGATCCTGCCCGTCGGGTACGAGGTTGGCGTGAGGTACTATTACGTCGAGCAGGAGGCGCCGTACCTTGTCGGCCGTCGCCTGCGACACGACCTGCCGCACGACCCGCGGGCGGTGCTCATAGCGAACCGAGCCGTCGGGCGCGACGGCGACGTACGTCTGCGCGGCGAAGCGCTTCTCGTCGCCGAACGCCTGCGCTACCGGGCCGAGCAGGCGCGCCGCGGGAGCAAGCGCCTCTGATACCTGTTCGGCAGCTCCTGGAGTGCGTGGCTGGTAGGTGAAGCGGTCCGCAATGCCCTGCCGCTTCAGCCCGGCGAGCAGATCATCGCCACCCATGTGCTGGCGGCAGAGGCCAATGTCAGCGTAGTGTTGCAACAGTCGGGCTATCCGTTCGTCAAGGTGGACGAGCGCGACATCGACTCCATTCGGCCAGGGCAGCCGGGACGCGCCGTGCTCGCCGCGCTCCCACAGACGACGTTCTCTTTCACCGTGATGAGGTTTTCGCGCGTCATCAACTCGCTGAGTACACTTTTATATTGCTCATCCAATACGATCACATCATCTGTCAGTTTAGCCCTGATGATGAGTTCTTTCATCGGGCCGCCCCGGTCGCTGATAAAATAATATGCCCGGTCGGCAAAAGTCAGTTCAAAAAGGCTATACGTACCGCGGATCATCACCCGCAGGAAGCAATCCCTGGTCACCGTCTTATCCGAATATTCCAGCGGCAGGTCCTGGCCCTCCACGGGATTCGTATGATAGGTTACGCTTGCGCTTTGGTAAGTATCATAGCCGGTGACGGCGAATCGCTGGATATCGGTGGGTCTCAGCGTCTGCTTTGTGTTATTGACCATCACGACGATGCTGTTCGGGTTCCGGTACCAGTTTTCGTACTCGATGGAACAAGCCACCGAATCGCCATTCTTATCGATATAATAGCCGGGATAAAAACGCCCGATGGAATAGGCGGTATGCACAAAAACGACAAGCACCAGGGATAGGCAGGCAAGAGGTTTAGTCGACATTACTAACTAAGTTCAAGTTGAGGACGCGAGATAAGCGGACGAAATTTCGTCAGTTTGTCTCGCGTACTCCTTGTTCATTAACAATGTGAAACACGCGGCAAGAAACCCGGTATGACGTCAATTTTGCCGGGTTGGCGGACCCCTGCTTGACACATCCCCCGTGTCTCCCCACGCAGGGGCCCGTCCCAAACCACCTCCCGGGCGACAATGGCGTCACCCGGGAGGCGAAACTCCATCCCTACGACACACCCGAGAGGGGGTGAGCGCATTGGCAGAGCAAGCAGACTACGAGCAGGCAACCGCCCGCGTCGAAGCCGCTCTCAAAGCCAAGCAAACACCAAGCTCTGGCGATGTAGCCATGGTTAAAAAAGCAGCTGGCCTTACGCCGGTTGTTGGTGAAACTTGGGTTAGTAATGCCAAGGCGGTCAAGGCGAAATTGTCTCGATCGCCACCCGGTGACAGCAATGCCGCCGGAGAGCACGGGTGGTGGCCATCTGAACTTGTTGGCAGGTCTGAATCCACCACCTTTAGCCACGGCGAAACGCCCTTCAGCCTTCAACCCTGGAGCCCTCCAAAGAAGATCGGCTTTTGGGGGGGTCATGCCATGGCTTAGTGGCTTCTACTTTAACATTGGATATTGAGTGGGTAATTTGGACTCGTTTTCCTTGCCATCTAACTCTTGCCGTTCCGCTTACTATTACGTAGGAGGACTGCGAAGCTTGCCAAATTTAATATTACTCGTAACATAAAAATATTTAGAACCACTTTCATAAAATGGAATAAGTCTGATTAAGATAGTTTATCTGAAGTCGGGTAAATTATTTTAATTTAATTTATTTTGACTTAATTGAGTCAGATATTAATTATCGTGAAATTTCTCATTTTCATGAAATACATGAAATACCTTAATCAGAGTCGGATAAGAATAAGGGACAATTACATCACCTCAAGTTATAAATCATCCACCTCTATTCTAATCGGTTATCAAAGTTGACTTTAGAAATTTTTACGAAAGGGATTCTCGTCATGGCACAAATATCAATTTTTATACATATTGACTAATATATATAAGTAATATTCATCGCGAGGACGCGCTTCAACTCGCCTACGCCGCCGGTGATGCGGACGCCTTTGAGCGAGCGGAGCGGGAGGACCGCGTGGCGGAAGCTCTGAAACCGTGGAATAAGTGAACCGCCGTTCCGTCCGATCCATTCCATCCGTCACCGGAATCCGGTAACAAAAAGCCCCTCGCGAACGGCAATTCGGCGAAGGGGCGACAACTAACCTGCGTGAACAGTCATTCTCCATCATCCCGGTTTGTCAACGGATTCCGGAGACAATCGGCATTTATTCCCGGAGACCGGAGCCGCATCGAAGAGGCGAAGGCCCGCGTCGGCATCGCCGCCGCATGGCTTGCCATCGGGTGCGTCGGAACGCCGCCGAAAGACGGCGGGGACTCGCTTTCGCCGTTCCGCACCGGCGACAACAAAACCGCCTTCGGCATCTCGCCGGACGGACGGCTTTGGAGCGACCGGGTGACCGGTCAGGGCGGCGATGTCATCACCTTCATCGAAACGGCGGCGAACTGTTCGCGAGGCGAATCGATTCGCACGCTCTACCGGCTCGCCGGCATGGAGGGCGATGAAACGCGCCCCGTGCAAAAGTGGCCGGTCGCACGCCATCCGGTGGAATCCGCGAAACGCGCCGCGCCTCCGGTGAAACGGAAGCCGCTGCCGGAGCTTCGTGCGCCTTCACCGTCCGAACTTTCCGGATACGTTCGCCTTCGCGAATTGGGGCCGTCATGGGCCGGCCTCGAAATCATGGTGCGGCGCGGGTTGCTTTTCGCGGCGACGCGAAGCGAAGACACGCCGGACATCCCGTGCTTCGTCGCGACGGACCCGGCGCGGCGGTGTGCGATGCTTCGCCGGATGGACGGCGCGGCATGGGCGCGATGGTGCGACGAATCCGGTTCGTGGCTCCCGCACGCCGGCGGGAAATCGAAGACATGGGCCGGAGCGGAAGGCGGCAGTCGCTGGCCCGTGGGGGCCGCGCTGCTTTCCGGCGAACTGTCCGACGCCCGGACCGTCGTTCTCACCGAAGGTTTCCCCGATCTGTGCGCCGCGCACGTTCTCGCGTGGGATCTCCTTCACGCGCTCACTTTCAATCACAGTCTCAACATCATCCGACACCGAGTCGGATACGAATTCGTAGTTCCTGATACCGATCCGGGTGTCGCGGTCGCGGCTGGCCTGCGAGGCCCTGATCCTGTCGACCGCGCGCCGGTGCGCGAGAGTAATCATCCACCCAATCGCCGCGCCTTTGGTTGGATCGTATTTCGTTGCCGACTGCCAGACCTCGAGGTACACCTCCTGGGTGACCTCCTCCGACTGCGCATGGTCACGCAACAGCCGCTTCACGAGTCCGAAGATTCGAGCCGCCGTTAGGTCATAGAGGGCGGCGAACGCTGCCTTGTCTCCCGTCGCCGCTTTCTGGAGCAGATCTTCGGCGGAGTCTGTTCCGGTCATCATGAAAGCACCATTGAATGCGCTGTGCGAAGCATCCTGCATGGGTTGGTGCCTTTCTGACCTCCGGTTCCACGTGGGTTCGGAGCAGAGCTCCCCAAGGTTTGCTGCCGGCCGCGGCCAGGTGCGTCGACAGTCGCGAGCGGTCGGTGTTCACCAGCCTCTTCGTGGCTCACCGCGAGGCACCAATCTGCACGCCGGTTATGAACTGCCGCCCTCGGCATTCCTGAGCGTGGTTGCCACGTTCCTATGCTGTTAGGGGAGGTATTGGAACCGTTGACCGAGTTTGCCAGTCCGCAGGTGATCCTGTTTTCGGCTGATGTGGAGCGATCGGTCGAGTTCTACCGTCAGTTCGGTTTCGTCGAAACGTTCCGTGTGCCTAAGGACGGTTCGCCGATCCATGCTGACCTCAGCCTCGATGGCTACACGATCGGCTTCGCGTCTGAGGAGTCATCCCGGAACGATCATGGACTTGACCCGGCCCAGTTCGGGCAACGCGCGACAATCACGCTGTGGTGCGGCGACGTCAAGAGCGCATACGCCGAACTGGTCGACGCTGGCGTGACAAGCCTGGCCGCTCCCGCCCCTTGGCTCGGTCGCCTTCTGATCGCTTGGATTGCTGACCCGGACGGCCACCCGGTTCAGCTGGCGCAACATCTCCAATCGCCCGACCTATAGGTTCATCGTTCGACCTCAACAAGGCTACACCTAAACATAGTTTTCCCATGCCACAGATCGACCAACTGGTCGATGCTACAGCCAGACATGAGATGTTGAGTTTCCTAGATGCCTACTTCAGGTACCACCAGATTAGCATGCACAAGTCCGACTAGGATAAGACAATGTTCATCACCGATCACGGCCTGTATTGTTACACTCGTATGCTGTTCTGGTTGAAGAACGCAGGAGCAACATACCAGCGCCTCGTCAACCATATGTTCGACTTGCAGATCGGTCGCAATATGGAGGTCTACATCGATGACATGCTCGTAAAGAGCCTCCAAGCTGCCGAGCACTTGGAAGACTTGGTGGAAACCTTCGCCACACTCAAAAGGTACAACGTGAAACTCAACCCAGCTAAATGTGCATTCGGAGTTAGATCGGGAAAGTTCCTTGGCTTCCTCGTCACCCACCGAGGAATTGAGGCTAACCCCGACCAAATCTGAGCAATGCTGGAGATGAAGCGACCAGGACGAGTGAGGGATGTACAGTGCCTCACCGGACGCATCGTCGCCCTGGCTCGGTTCTTATCTCGAGCCACCGAGTGATGTCTCCCCATCTTCAGACTAATCAAGCAGGCCAATCAGGCGCCAGAGAAGAAGGGACAGATCGACTGGGATCAGGAGTGTGAGCAGACGTTTGAAGAATTAAAATGCTACATGGTGACTCCTCCCGTACTTGCCAAGCCACAAAAGGGAGAACAATTACTCTTGTACCTATCCGTGACATCGAGCACGATGAGTGCTGTGCTCACTCGAGAGGAAGCCGGTGTCATGAAGCCTGTCTACTACGTTAGTCAAGCACTGCAAGGGCCAGAATTCTGATACTCACGAACCGAAAAGTTCACCTTAGCTTTAGTTACACCCGCTCGCAAGTTGCGTCTGTACTTCTTGGCTCACCCAATCGTCGTTCCCACCGACTAGCCGCTATGACAAATCCTCCAGAACTCTGATGCTTCAGGAAGGCTGATCAAGTGGGCTATCAAGCTGGGAGAATTTGACATCAAATTCTGCCCAAGAATCGTGATCAAGGCTCAGGCCCTCGCCGACTTTGTCGCTGAGTGTACGATACCTGTCGAAGACTCACCCGAGTAGTCCTCAGGACCCACATGGGAGCTATACGTCGATGGATCATCCTACGCTGCCGGTAGCGGAGCTGGGCTAGTTTTACTCTCGCCAGAAGGATTAGAGCTTCAGTATGCCCTGCACTTCAACTTCCCAACCACGAACAATGTGGCCGAGTATGAGGCGCTCCTCTCAGGGTTGCATATGGCGAAACACTTGGGGGCGTCTAGCATGTGAACATACAGTGACTCCATGCTCATCGCCAACCAGATCAGAGGAGAGTTCGAGGCACGTGATCCCTCCATGATCAAGTACCTGGAGAAGGCCAAGGCTGCAGTAAATGAATTCTCCTACTTTGAGGTGGTCCACATCCCCTGGGAAGAGAACGTCCAAGCAGACGCCCTGTCTCGCCTGGCGTCTGCCACCACGGTCTCCAACTCGAGGTCGATCCTAGTAGAGGAATTATAGGCACCGAGCATAAAAGAGCCAGCATCCCAAGTAAACGCCATCGACTATGAACCCTCCTGGATGGATCCCCTCTTAGATTTTCTCCTACGGTAACAACTCCCAGGTGACTGCGCCGAGGCCCGTCGCACGCGGGCTCGAGCAGCCCACTTCATGATAGTGAATGGACGGTTATATCATCGATCCCTCTCAGCTCCGTTGCTAAAGTGCTTATTCCCCACGGAATCCACCCAGGCCATCCAAGAGGTCCATGAAGGACTCTACGGAAGCCACGTAGGGGCGCAAGCACTCGCAGGGACATTGGTCCGACAAGGGTACTGGTGGCCTACCTTGCAGCAAGACTACCTCGAGTATGTCTGGAGGTGCCCTCAGTGCCATAAATTCTCCCATCTACACCACCAACCGGCTACGCAACTACACACTCTGATGGAGCCCCGCCCATTTGCTCGGTGGGGAGTGGACATACTGGGCCCATTCCCCGAAGCGCAAGGAAGGAAGAAGTTCCTCACAGTCGCCATCGACTATTTCACCAAATGGGTCGAGGCTGAACCATTAGGGAAGATTACGAGTGAAATAACATGGAAATTCATGTTGCGAAGTATCATCTATCAGTTTGGGATCCTGAAAGTTCTCACAACCGATAATGGTAGGCAGTTTGCGAGCACTACCTTCCAGGAGAAGTGCTCGGAGCTAGGGATTTGGAACCACTACACAATGGTGGGACACCCCAAGGCTAACGGGCTGGTGGAAAATGCCAACAGGACGCTCCTCCACGACATCAAAATCCGGCTGAGTCAAGCAGGCGACTCATGGACAGACTCAATTCTGAGTATTCTATGGGCCCACCGAACTACTGCTCGAGCCGCCACAGGGGAGACGCCCTTTCATCTTGCTTACGACGCAGAAGCAGTAGTTCCGGTGAAGATATCCAACCCCTCGCTACGAGTGGGACACTTCGACGAGGCTAGAAACAACCAAGCAATGCGAGAAAACTTGGACCTGCTCGAAGAAGACAGAGTAGGCGCTCGAGTAAAGCTCATAGCATATCAGCAGAAGCTGACCCAATATTACAACGCCCGAGTCAAAGAATGACATTTCTTCCCCAGAGATTTGGTACTACGGCGAGCAAGCGTGGCTGACCCAAGGGGAGCCGCTGGGAAGCTCGCACCAAATTGGGAAGGCCCATACAGGGTAATTGAAGCTCTCGACAAAGGAGCGTACAGGCTGACGACACTGGGGGGGACAAGAGGTACCCAGGACGTAAAATTTCGTAAACCTTAGAAAATTCTTCCAGTGAATCGTCGCCAGCCGTTCTCACTAAGATAGCCTAAAAGTTCCCTAGAGGCAAGCACTGCTCCCATTGAAAATGAGAATGTAACCTAAGAGTTCCCTAGAGGCACCTAAGAGTTCTCTAGAGGCCAGCACCGCTCCCCTTGGAAGTGAGTTAGGCGAGCACCACTCCCATTGAAAATGAGAAGGTAACTTAAGGGTTTCCTAGATGCGAGCATCGCTCCCATTAAAAATGAGAAGGTAGCCTAAGGGTTCCCTAGAGGCAAGGACCACTCCCCTCGGAAGCGAGTTAGGCGAGCACCGCTCCCCTTGAAAATGAGAAGGTAACCTAAGGGTTCCCTAGAGGCGAGCACCGCTCCCCTAGAAAATGTGAAGGTAACCTAAGGGTTTTAAGATAATTTTTTCTCTCTCTAAGAGAGAGATTTTGAAAACTTTCTCCCACCCTCCATCCTTTCCAAATTCAAGATCAACTGGGAGAGAGAGTTTTGTTTGTTTGTTTATTTGTTTTGTCTCAAAAGTAACCTCCTTGTGAAACTTTTTGCCTTTGACGGACACTTTCGGGTTTACAATTCGTTCGTTGCTTTATACGTTGGTCTAGATGCAATAATTGGATCGAATGCCCTAAAGATTGCATTAACAAAAGCTAAGATCACTTATCTGAAAACTTTTCATCCGGACGTGATAGTGATTAGTAAAGTGGATTATTTGAAAAAGCCGATCGATCGGTTGCTTTCATAAAAATTCCAGATTGTGAGGTTCCACCGACGGACGTGCTATGCACATTGAGATGAGACTAATTATTTAAGTACATATTAGATTCACAAAATTACGATGTTGAGATACACAGATCCAGAATTATAAACACATGAATCACAACTTATTTAACTAATACGGGATTATTATTCAAGGGACTGTGTCTAAATATTTTAACACTCTTTCTCAGGGTTAAGATGGACCGTGGACATTAATTGGGTGGAGCTGGCAACAGGAGTTAGATCGTTGACCTACTATGATACCATGTTGAATCCACAAAATCGCATTGTTGAGATACAAGAGCTCAGGGGTCATAAACACACGAACCACAACTCATTAACTAATACGAGACTATTATCCAGAGACTATGTCCAAATTCTAATATAATATATTTCTAACTAGAATAGAGATAAATACTAAATAAGAAGAAGGAAAGAGAGTTCAGGAGCTTCTTTGAAGAGAAATTTAGGCCGTGTTTAAGATAGTTATTTAATCTGAAGTATTTTCAAACTTTCATATAAATTTTGACCTAATTATCCCGAGGAGACGATGGTTAAGTCTTCGAATCTATTCATATGGTTTTGAAGTTAGTTTTGACTCCCAATTTAAGAGCTCCATATTATAGTCATGTAATTTTGGAGTTATTTTTTGTCTCCCAATTAAAAACTCCAAATCATAGCCTCCTAGATGAGGACAGAAATGAAATTGTGGATAATGTTAGACCATGCCAATATTCTCCATTCAGTTGGGGCCTGTTTGATACAAAACCCGTGATTACCCGCCGATTGCCTACCTACACGGTTAGCGTATTCGATTATTTCAATCGAATACGTACCCCGGATAAGACCGCCTTGTTCCAGCAAAAATAAGAGCATTTAATGCTCTTCCGTATGCTATTTTCACACTCCAATAAATTATGAACCAGCAAATAAGACCCGCGACCGGCAAATATGCTACCCTGTTCGGCGATATTCACGAATCAAGCAGGGCCTTGAAGAAAACTAGCTAGCGTAGAGTTGCAAAGGGAAGCACACAAGTTCTTAAACGCGACAAAAATAAATAAACAAATCGCTAGTATCATTAAAATTGTTAAATTAACATCTTCTTTCTGAAAATTGCAGATCTGATTACCATGTCTGCAAGTTCTGCCGTTGGGATCTGAGTTAAGATTCATCCATGAGCAGACAGAAAGTGAAGTAGTCACCATAGATAGAGCGCATATATATGTGATTTATCATGAGGCGAAAAACCAAACGTTAATTAAGTTCCAAATTAAAGGTCGTTATCAAGGACTTTTCAAGCTGTCCACTAAATCCAAAATCTTCATCATAGGAAAACAGATAGATACACCTCAAGTATCTGGCCCTAATTAATTAAGAAGGCAAGCATGGGAATTCCATTCCTTGTTAATTGTTGGCAAGACTTTCTAGCCCCTCCCCATTCAACAAAGGCCATAACCTCGATCACTAATTAATTAGCCCCACTAATTAATAATTAAACATCCTGGCCACCATGCACACCATATATGGGCACCACACCATTGGGCGTTAACATTTGTGCAAGAGGGGTGGGGGACAACAAGGCTTGTGGGAGACATGTCATTATCAAAGCTAGTTAAACCTCTATAGAGGCTTGTTTTACACCCTTCGTAGTTTGTTGTTTTCAGTGAAGAGCACATCATGTACATAGATGCTATGGAGATATTGTTAAATAGGGGGAGAAACCTCCGCCCCACAAACCGGCCCAACCCCACTAACTAACTTGGAACACACTATTTCTTGGTCATGGCTCAGCTCGCTAACCAGCGCCGCCAGCCGCGACGAACGGTGACCCGTTCCACGTCTGCGAGCGCCGCGAGCAGTGCGCGCATCCCGGGAAAGCGCGCCTGCGGGGTCTTCTGGAGGCAGGTGGTGATCACGTCCGCGAGCCGGGGCGGAAGTGGACCGTGGGGACTCTCGATCGGCGGGACGGGCGCCGACATGTGCTTGCGCAGCAGCGCGTGCAGGTCGGCGTCCTCGTACGGCGGGTGGCCGACGAGCATCTCGAACAACACGATGCCGAGGCCGTACTGGTCGGAGCGGTCGCTCGCGGACACGCCGCGGAGCTGCTCGGGGGAGATGTACTCCGGGGTGCCGAGCACGAACGCCGGGTCGTAGAACGACAGCCGCTCGCCGGCGAGCTCGGCGAGCCCGAAGTCGATCAGCTTGACCTGCAGCGTGTCGCCCTCGACGAGGAGCACGTTGTTGGGCGTGACGTCGGCGTGGACGACGCCGCAGTCGTGCGCGGCGCCGAGCGCGCTCGCGAGCTGGCGCGCGATGGTGACCACGTCGCGCGGCGGCAGCGGCCCGCGCGCGATCACGTCGGTCAGCCGCTCGCCCTTGACCAGCTCCATCACGAGGTACGGCCGCCCGTCGGTGTGCTGCCCGTAGTCGGACACGTCCGCGATGTGCGGGTGGCGGATGCGGGCCGCGGCGCGCGCCTCGCGCAGGAAGCGCTCGACGTGCGACGGGTCGTCGTCGAGCACCGGGCTCGACAGCAGCTTGAGCGCGTGCTCGCGGCCGAGCACGACGTGCTCGACGCGGTAGACCTTGCCCATGCCGCCCTCGCCGAGGACGTCGCGCACCACGTAGTGCCCGACGACGTCGCCGGGGACGAGGTCGCGCGGCTCGGGGCGCAGCGCGGGGCTGGAGCTGCGGCCGCGCGACCGGACCACGAGGTCCGCGCGCAGGCTCGTCCCCGGGCGCACCGTGATCACGATGTCGCCGTCGCACGTCCCCGCGCTCACGCTCAGCACGCCGGCGGTCACGGTCGCCGACGACAGGTCGAGGTCCGCGAGGTACGCGAGCCACACTTCTGAGAGCTAATCGACATTCATTTTCATGTGTTCGTGGGCTTCGTTATTATTTTGCAAGATTTTCAACATCTAAGGATGTCGCAGGGCTCTTCATTCTTGGTCAGCCGAGCACGGAGGAGCTGGGTTCCCACAACCTCCCCTTTTGAAGGCATCTCTCACGATCATCATCCTGTGAGGCTTAGGTAATAGTCTCTAGCGATCACCCCGTTTCTTCCTTTCTAACTCGTGCACTATAGGCAGTAGCAACAACACACATTCGGGAGAGAGAGGCACGCGCACTTACGCCCGTCGCCACCTGTCCGGTGCCTACACTCATCGGCCAGACCAGCTACCTCCATGGTCACAGAGGTGGAGGTATGTGCCCTTACCGTGGGACTAGGGTGACTATTCTTCTTTTCTTTCATGGGTGACATTGGCTACTCGAACAGCTCCTTTTAGATTTGAGGCTCGCCTTGCTCATCTTCTGATGTCTCTTCAGGGGCCAAGTAGTGGACGGAACCACATGAACTCCCCTCCTGAAAGCACCCATTTCATGTGGGCATGGTGGGTCTACCGTGTATTCCCCCATCTGGAGTTCACCCTCCCTGATCAGACCCTAGGCAATATCTTTGAATACGTAACAGTCCTTGATAGAATGCCCCAATATTCGATGATAAGGGCAAAATTGAGGGTCATTATTTCTTTCAGCATCTTCCAGCTTCTTGAGCTCTAGTAGAGTAATATCGTCATAAAGACAAGCCTATTCAAAAATCACCCGTGCCTTCTCTCTCAGGAAAGAGTAAGGCTTCTTCATCTTTCCCCGTAGTAAGGAATTTTACTTTGCAGGCTTGCTGGGCCCGGCCATTTCCTAGGTCTTCATCTTCATTTGCTCGAAAGCATTGAGGTTATTACCTTCAGATTTATTTTCTCGCCTTGCTGTAGCAGTAGCGGGGCAATACTTCGCCATAAAGGCTTCAACATCAGCTGCTATTGTATTGAGCTAATCAAAGGATTGGACTTTGATGTCAATTATCCTCTGTTGATATTCTTTCTTTAGACCTTGTTTGCAGGTCAGGATAGCAGCACCATTACCAGAGAGAAGCATACAACCAATTGAGTGGGATTTCTCCAGAGTTTTTGACTCGTCGATGCAAAGGGTTTACCGGAGTAAAAAAGGGTGAGTGACCATATGATGAGATGCAGATAATTAAATCAAGGGATACTTTATATATGATTCAAACATGATGCATGCATGTCACCCATGAAAGAGAGATAATCTTAAGAGAATTGAAGCCGGTAACAGGCACCCCCATGCATGAACAAATCACTCTTAGACTGGTTCCAAGGGATAAAAAATTAACCTACTGGTCCCAGGATCGGAGAATATCCATCACCATCTCTTAATTGGGTAAAAACATGCAACATAGAACACAATAAAAGCTACTATAGCCCCAGGAAGAAAAAAGTTGGAACCAAAACACATGAAAAAAATATATATACATATCAAATTCCTGTTTTTCGTTTACCAGTTGTTTCCTCAAGCCGGTAGCGAGAAGAACACCGGAGAAGGAGGCGGCCAAGCCCCACGAAAGAAAAGAAACAAGAACAGACGGCGGCCTTCCCTTAGTCTTTCCGCTAGCGAGAAGAACACCGGAGAAGGTCGCTACTTATAGTTTTAAACTAAATTGTTCTCAACCGGCAGGGGAAATAGCCCGCGTCATCGTGCTGGAGATGCGGGGGGGGGAGTTGTGTGGACGGCCGAGGTCACCGGTTGGGCCGTTGCGGGCCGCCGGCCCAGCGCAGGTGGCGCTGGTGGGGTGGTTTGAACCAATGGGCCGACCCGGACTTCTCGCACCGGTTCGAAAAACTTGTGCGGTTGCCATCCCAGCTCCATTGTTAATTCACCCGTTTAATTAGAGTGTTGATGTTGAGATACTATGAGGTTAGATGTCAATGTTTTTAAGATCTGTAATATTAATTTAAAATATCAATGTTAGGAGTAGAGTTTACTGGATCGTTCGTACTGACCATACCGATTTTTTACTGATACAAGTCGACACCGTTGCGTACCTATATATATATATCATAGAATAAAATTACTCAAATAACTTTCGAACTCGGTTAGTCGGTGTGCGATTTGTATGGTTGTCCTCGCGGATTATGGTAGGATTCCCCGTGCTTTGCGCAGGGGAATCCCTAGAAAACATCGGGATGTAGGATGAGTTGTTATAAGCAGCTAAATTTTAACTTGTAACAGACAGCTTATTGTAGTGATAACCCCTTAAAAGGACTGCATCATGCCATGCTGTTGTGATCAGACCAAGGGCCGTTTTGCCATAGCTTTTACCCTTCTCGTCGATTGGCTGTGAGACTGTGAGAATCGGTTAAGACGCACTGGTGGACCCTAACCGGTCTAATAGTTCTGCGTTGAGGTATTTGGACACATGGTTTGTCGACTCAGTCTGACTTGGACGTGTTATATCATATTTAGAAAATTTTGATACGTTCTAGATCACTCTCGAGATCGACCGAGGCAGGTCGAGTCACAGTGAGAGAGGGAGAGGGAGGAAATGATGTATGTCGAGTTGGGCCGAGTTAGTTGTGACTCAGACGTATTGTATCGGATCACGGAAGATTCGATCCGATACGGATCATCGAGTTGGTGAATCTTGTTTGGACATTCTCACTTATCAACGAGCGGATCTCTTGGTTGCGTTAGATGAAGATACGGTTTAGAGTTTTATGAAATAAGTTAGTTTGTCAAATATTCTAAAATTTAAGATGAATGAATTGTCTTTTAGGTTTGCTTGAACTTTTTTTTTTATGTCGAACAGATAAGGACTCGGCCTAAACTACGACCCTCTACATCTTTATCTCTGAAATGTAGCTGACGGAGGTTTGGAGTTAAAAGACTGGGTGACCCAGACCGTCCGCACTTAACATGACGAGCTTCTTTTTAGCGCAAACAGATGTAATAGGGAAGGAAGGACAACGTCTTTCAAGAGCACGCGAGTTCGGTGTGTTAAAGCCCTCTGTATGTATGTTCTCCTGTTCGATCATGCAACCAGTTGCTGTGCTTCTAAGTCTAGGATGTGAATGGATCAGATTTGACTAGAGCTAGATTAATATTATATTTTATTTGTAAAAAGTTTACAAATATCATATTCGGATAGTATTTTATTATTTTCGTAGGTATGAATACAGATATATCTGTCACGGGTATGTCGGCAGAAACCGAAACCGAAATCGTACGTTTCAGTTTTGGTCTTGGTCGAAACCGATAACGAAATCGGTACTGCCATCCTTGCCGTGGCCACTTTGGTGGAGAAACCGAAGCACCTGGCATAAGTGTTTAAATGGGAGGGGGCCGACGAAACTCTACCTGGCAGATTAGCTAACGAGAGGATTCTACAACAAATGGAGGGTCTGGATTGCTTGGAGGCAGGGATGTCGGATGACTCTGATAGGTTGTGCAGAGACATACTTAGGGTAGAGTTTGAAGAGATCCTCAAATGGGAAGAAATTTTTTTGAAGCAGAGATCTAAGGAGAAATGACTCAAGGAAGGGGACAGGAACACTGCTTACTTTTAGAGGACTGCTTCAAGGAGGAGAATCAATTGGATAACTTCCATCAAGGTTGGTGAGCAGACTTTCACTAGGGAGGAGGAGATTAGGGGGTGTGCTAAGGATTTCTACTCTAAGCTCTTCGATGAACATCAGATGTGCAGATCTGGCATTGCAAATGACCTCTTTCCTTGGCTCTCTCTTGAGGAATGCGAGGCTATGTCCAGCCCCTTCACAGAGGAGGAGATTAGATAGGCAGTCTTTTCTCTTGCAGATGATAAAGCATTGGGCCTTGACGACTTTCTTGTGGTGTTCTTCCAGAAGTGCTAGGAAATTGTTAAGCAAGACCTGATTCTTGCATTAAGAGAGTTTTAGGAGAGGAGGGCTCACACGAGGGGTATCAATAAAACTCTCTTGGTCTTTATCCCTAAGAAACAAGGTGCACAAGGTTTCATGGACTTTAGACCCATCAGTCCACTAAACAGTACATACAAGACTATCACTTAAGTGCTAGCCATGAGACCAGACATGGTGATTGGCAGAGTGGTTAGTGGACCCCAAGGGGCTTTCACCAGGGAAGATATACACAGGAGAATTTCCTAGTGGCTTATGAGTATTTGTATGCCATGAAGACCTAGAGGAAGAGGGGGGTGGTGCTGAAGCTGAATTTTAATAAGGCTTATGATAGTGTGAATTGGCATTGCCTACTGCAAATCTTGGCTAAGATGAGGATGATTTAGTGGAAGCCATAGGCGTATTTGAGACCACAAGAGGCTTCTTGGACCCTGGGGGTATTTTGGTAGTTTTACACTTCTAGGGGTATTTTGGTAATTTTACTAAGTCAGGGACATTTCTGAAATTTTAGGGTTGGAAAGGAGGTATGATTAGGTTCTCGACTTTCCAAAGCATTGAGGTCATTTTTGGAGGATTGAAGAGGCTACCAGGTCATTTTTAGGACACAGGAGTATTCTGGTAATTTTATCATGCCCTATATGTATAGACCTAGGTTTGAAGTGATACCCGAGTTGGACTGAGTCGACAACACTCCCAGACCGAAAGAATGACAGAGGATTTCATAGAAGGCACTCATCTGCCAACTTGGCCGAAGGAAGGGCATATACACATTTTTTTGAAAGTCGGGGGTTTTTGTAATTTCCCCATAGAGCATGCTGAGTACTTTTATAGTCCAAATGAGTACAAGGGTTGTCGACGAATTGAGACTGTACAAGGATCCGCATTAAAGCAGGAGATAGGGACGTAGCCCCAATTACAAAAAGTTGCAGGGTATAACTGTAAACAATAGGACTTTTTGTTTCTCGCGGACCTGGAAGGACATTTTTGTAATTGCCTATTATGTGGGTGAAACTACTTAATTTTGCCGTCCTGGGACGTAGAAACTTACAAACATGGCTCACTGAGGGGCAGAATTACAAAAATACCCCTTAAGGACATTTATACAAGACCCGGGGACTTTTACCCCTCACGGGCCAAAACAACGAACAAAATCCCAAGTGCTAGATGCTTCGTGTGTAAGAGATGCTTTGTAAGTTCTCTCCTTCCAATCCCCCTCTTTCTGGACCCTTGGGGTCTATTTATAGAAGTGGGAGGCTCCCCGGGGTCGTTTGGACCCGTACGGATTAAACGGGATGGAAATGACCCCGGGGAGGTCATTTTTTGGTTTCCTTGCGCGGGAGATGGGACCGGCCCGGGGTGGGAGGTCCCTGGACCCGTCCGGGATCAAGTGACCTCGGGCAGGTCCGCGCGAGCCCTGCCCGGGCTCATTCGACCCCGGGCGGGTCCTTTTTTGATCCCCTATTCAGGGATCAGGTTCCTTCTGAGAAATTAGAAGAAGGGAGATTGATCTCCAGAACCCCTCTGTGGACTCAGAGGAAGAGAGGGCGTTAGCTCTCTGGGTTTGTGAGCAGCTTGGTGCTGTCTCGTCAGTTCCTTCTGCATCGTAGAAGAAGGGAGAGTGGGTCTCTCCAGTCACTATGGTAGTAGTGGGGTGCTGATTTAGTAGATCAATGGTCTGAGGGATTTGTCTCCCTCTGGTTCAAGCTATTTGGCAGCATATATTTACAAACTAAGTCTGCAGTTCTTTCTTGGAGCAAGGGAAGCCACACTCAGGATTGAGTGTGGGGTGGACGTAGATCTGCTTGGCAGATCAAACTACCTAAAAATCCTTGTGTTCTATGGTGTGTTTGTAAGATTGCTTGTCCAGTTTCGATCAATACTTGCGCGTGATCAGTTTTTAAAGCCGTATACCGATATATCAAAAGGTGTACTCATACACCTTGCATGGGTTCACCTTGTGCTCGACGGTTGCTCTGTGTGTAGCACTCGATTGGTTTTGGGTCATATCTTGTTCCAACATTGAATGCTTGTCAACCACTTGTCGTATTGTGAATGGTTTTATTGTGTCGTGGATCATTTGGTTTAGGATCCATTGGTTTTTAACGTTGCTTCCATTCTCGATCTGATTCCTTACATTTCTTGCGTACTCAGTCTCGCCCTAGTTTCTTTCCTGAGCAAGATTCCATTGCTCCTCCTCTCAATGGTGGTTGGCGTCTGAGCGAAATAATTTTTAAGGATCTATTCATCTCCCCCTTCTAGATCTTATCCTTTATTCCTTCAATTAGTATTTTCACTTTCATCCTATCAACTTTGATGTCAAAAAGAGAGAATGCAGCCATCTTGTGAATCACGTTAGCCGAATAGTGAATCACACGCGTTGCCTTAGCTGGCCTGGACCACTCATGTGACTGTGGGAGATCGACGAGACCACTCTTCATTTTAATGAGGCCATCTCGGATCAACTTCTATGCCTGAGTCTTGAAGACGTAGCAATCTTTAAGTGGATGGCCTAGCATGCGATGATATGGGCAGTAGCTAGGGTCATCAGTCTTCTGGGCCTCGTCTGGATTGCGAGCTTCTGGCAGCTCGATGATCTTCTGGGCCATGCAAAGGTCGAAGAGCATCTTCGTGTGTTCCTTCTTGAAGGAGAAGGGTGTCTTCATACACTCTGAGAAGGAGAGAGCAGCCGGCTTATCAGCTGGCCTTTTGTCAGGATTGCTTATTCCGGCTTCCTTACTGGCTTTGGTAGCAGGGGTGAATTCGATGATGTTCACCTCCTTACCAGGCTGGCGTTCCTGCGTTTGCTTACCCTTTGCTGAAGCGTAGCTTGGGTTGTCAATGAAGAACATTTCTATCTCGGCGACTGCCGAGTTGAGTTGGTCAAAGCCCTTGACGTTGGTGCCGAGAAGCTTTTCACTGACCTCGACTGGCAAGCCTCAATGACAGATAGTGATGGCATCCTCATGGGCTGGTGGGTTGACGCACCTCAAACTGAGGTCTCGCCATTTCTTGATGAAGTCAAGGGCACTCTCACCCTTCTTCTGTCGGAGGGAGCAAAGCTCAACTAAGGAGACTTTTCACTCGGTCGTTTGGAAACGGTCGAGGAACTTCTTCTGGAGATCTGCCCAGTCAATGACAGAATTGGGCTTGAGGCGGGAATACCACTGGAAGGCCGTTCCCATGAGTGAGGTGACGAAGTAGCGGAGGAGGTAAGACTCGTCCAACGTGAGCTCGCCCATGGCCGTAATGTAGTAGGCCAGATGCTCGTGCGGAGACCTCTGTCTATCAAATTTTTGTAGCTTTGGCGGTTTGGCGTACTCCGGGGAAGCTTCTTAAGCTGGTGATGTAGTGGATAGTGGACACTGTAGAGATCTACAGTCGCAACCCCTTCTCCAAACTGGGCGAGCTTGGTCTCAATGATTCGCTCGATCATCTGGCGCTGTGCCATTAGGTTCTCTGGCACCGACATGTTGGATGGCCGTGGTTGAACCTCAGCCCAGGGCATGCCGAACCCAATAATTGTAGGATTTCAAGCAGCTGCTGCTGAGGCGTTAGCACCATTTTACCCACCTGGCAGGGCCGGAGCTTCCATTGAAGGCCCAGTGGGCGACTGAGGACGAAGGTCACGTTCTTGAAGCAGATCTCGAAGGAGGGCCTTCAAGTGCTGGTTCTCCTTCATAAGAGTCTCAAGAGTCACCTTTTGGACTTCACCGGTGGGAGGATCATTGTTGATCGGCTCTGCATTGACAGGAGAAGCACGCTCCTCGGTGGGAACTTCTTCCGCTTGTGTAGATGCCTGAGGTCCAGCAGAAGTGCCGATGTGGCCAACTGGAGCCGGCGGCAAAGGCGGGTGACGAGGCCTCTTGAGGTGATATATAGGTAGGTTCAGATCATCAGTCAGAATCTCAGGTTGGTGTCCGGTGGTATAACATGCGAACACCCAGATTGTGTCATTGAGGAGCCAGACCGTCCTTTTTTGGGAGCACCTCTTGGGGTGGATAGGTATCCCCAGCCTATCAAAGACTGAGGTACGCTGCGGAGGAGTCTCCATCGTGGCATCTACCTGAGGAGAGCTTGGGGTTGGATGTTGGTGGCGCCTGGAACGAGCCTGTCTCTGTTTTCACCTATCTGTGCGAGAGGCGATAAAGGGTTGGGCGCCGCCAGATGACGCGGCTATAGGGTCAGTCGCACCTTGCCTGGAGCGACGCCTTGGTGCCCAAAAGGGGTTGCTGAGGCATGCTTTCCAAACAACTTGAGCTTCCTCTGGGGTGACCCAAATCCTTCTCAAGTCTGACTACAGGTCTCCCTTGTCCTTGTTCCTCTGACGGGACTTGGGAGCTTGAGTGCCAAACTGGCGCTGGTGCTTTTGGGCCATTGTCGAAGCGTCCACCCGCCTAAGTTCTACCTTGTCTTCTCACATTCGATGTCGGAGGCTAAAGTGGTTGGTGATGGGGACCGTAGGGATGATCCGTTCTGGTGGAATAATATGTTCGCCCCCATCTAGGTGAATTCGTAAGTCTCTGATAATAATGGTCTTGCCCGAGTTGCTGGTGGTAGCAACGGGTTGATTGCCTTTACGACTATGACGGTGCTTCTTCAGGGGAGCCGAAGATGACACCGCCCCAAGGTGGTAGGTCGAGAAAACCCAGCCTGCGGGTGCTGGTGGCACAGGGCCATTCATTGGGATTCGAATAAATTTACGTTTCAAAACCATGTCACCCACTTGGAATTTTCTCTCGATTACCTTCTTTTGAAAATGCCAGAGACACGTCTTTGATAGATAGAAACATGATTGGCCGCATTAAGCCTCTTCTCATCTAAAGGTTTCAGCTGGACCAACAACGTCTCTCGATGTTCGTCGGGATTAAGTTCCTTATCTAGCTGCACCCTTAGGGAAGTGATCAAGATCTCATACGGGAGTACCACCTCCATCCCATAAGTGAGAGCAAAAGGGGTTTATCCCGTGGGAGTACAGATGGAGGTACGATAAGCCCATAGAGCTTCTGTCAATTTGTCGACCTAATCAATAAATTTGTGTGACTCGTAAGTTTTCTTAATGATTTTAAGAAGGGTTTTGTTCATGGCCTCAGCTTGGCCATTACATTGGGGGTAATATGGTGATGGATGTTGCAATAAAATATGAAATTTCTTACAGAGGTCTTGGAGTTCTTGAGATACAAATTGAGGTCCGTTGTCGGTGACGATATTACTTGGCACCCCGAACCGCGAAATGATATTCTTTATGATGAAGCGGTGTACTGTGGTTGCTTTGATTTCTGCATACGCTTCAGCTTCCGCCCACTTGGTGAAATACTCAGTTTCTGTGAGGATAAATGATTCTATTTAACCTGATCATTAGGGTCACCGAGTGGGTCAACAATATCAAAGGCCCACATGGAGAATGGCCAAAGAGCAGAGAGGGGATGGAGAGAGGAAGCAAGAGCGTAAATTTTGTCAGCATGAAGTTGGCACTGAAGACACCTACAGACATAGGTGGAACGGTCTTCTTCTAGGGATGGCTAATAATAACCTTGCCTAAGAATCTTCTTTGCCAAAGCCTGCCCATTAACGTGCCCTCCGCACTCACTCACGTGAGCTGCTTCTACTACTTTCCAGACCTCATCGTCGTCTAAACACCTCATAAGAACTCCATTGAGAGCATGCCTATACAATTTCCCGATGATAATTGTGTATTTGGAGGTGACTCTTCTGATGGCCTTTCGCTACTCGGCATTGGCCATCTCTCGGAATGAACCGGAAAGGAGTTCCTTTCGAATGGTCAGATAAATATGAAATGAATTTTCAAGAGGCTATCGCGACCTTCCAGGCGGATCGCGGCATGTTGGCCGATCTGGGTATCAGTTGGGAACCCGGTGCGGAGCCCATCGCCTATATTCCGGATGAGTTTCGCCGGGATTATCACTTGGCGATGGACGCTGTGGCGAACATCCCGACCCTGTCGACGGACCCGAACTCTTCGGTTCCGGCGATGCTCACTACCCTGATCGACCCGCAGGTCTATGAGATTCTGTTTTCCCCGAATATGGCGGCAGAGATCATGGGCGAGGTCCGCAAGGGGACATGGCTTGATGAGACAGCTATGTTCCCGGTCGCGGAAGCCACGTGTGAGGTGTCGAGCTACGGCGATTATGCCACATCCGGCGTTACCGGCGTCAACACCAACTGGCCGCAGGTTCAGTCCTACCTGTTCCAGAGCATCAAGCAGTACGGCCAGCGTGAGCTTGAGCGTGCCGGTCTGGCCCGTATCAATTGGGTCTCGGAACTGGATCGTGCCTCGGCGATCAACCTGAACAAGTTCTTGAACCTGACCTATTTCTTTGGTGTTCAGGGGCTTCAGAACTACGGTCTGATTAACAATCCGTTTCTCTCGCCCAGCCTTACGCCCGCCCCGAAAACGGCGGGTGGTGTGGCCTGGACCAACGCACAGGGACAGGTTGTAGCCACAGCGAACGAAATCTTCAACGATATTCAGACGCTGTACATCAATCTGGTTTCGCAGAATGCCGGTCTTGTGACCTTGGAGTCGAAATTGACTCTGGCCCTTAGCCCGACATCCGCTGCGGCGCTGACCGCGACCAACACTTTCAACGTGAACGTTGAAGACCTCTTGAAAAAGAACTTCAAAAACCTGACGATCAAGCAGGCTGTGCAGTACGGCGTTAAGAACAGTGGCAATCCGCAGGGTGTTGCGGGCGGCAACCTAGTTCAGCTTATCGTTGACGAAGTCGAGGGTCAGAAGACTGGCTTCTGCGCCTATAACGAGAGGATGCGCGCATTCCCGATCATTCGTAAGCTTTCGTCCTTCACGATCGGCCCTGGAAGGAGGACGGGAACGGTCCTGGTCTTGCACGCCGACCCAGTTGGTATGAACAGTAGTGAAGTCGACGGGACCGGACGGCTAGAGGCCAGGGATAGTAAGAGGCTGAAGGAGAATAGGGAACTTGACCAAGCCATCAACTGAAGGGGACAACGAAGCCTCACTCGGAGATCCAGCCACGGGAGCAGCAGCGAAGGCCGGGGCGCAGACCGAAGGCGGAGGGGCAGAAGGCCCAGGTGGCTCGCGATTAACGGCTCGCTTCAGAGCTTGCTTGAAGGAGAGTCTGGGGAAAACAGGCGATACAATCGGGGAGGACTGCATAGGCGAGGCGACTGGAGATCCCACAGCCTGGGAAGGGGAGGCGTGAGTAGTTGATGCTGCTTTTTTAGTTGACCACGGTACGATAGGGATCGTGGTGACAGATTCAAGAAGCACTCCCCTATTTTGCCAATATCAACCTATTAAAACACCCTTCCCACAAATGGGAGAAGTCACAGCCATGCTCTATGTCATCGAGCTGATCGACTTCCGTCCAACACAAGCAAGTGATCATAGGAGATGATGCACTAAACGCCATCAACTATACCAATATAGTTTCTCACCCAGTGTGGAGGCTCATCCCTATCATCAAAGACTGCACAAGTTCCACCGGCCGGGGCTGTTCAAGTTGATGTGCGGTAGCTGCGCCAATGAGCTTTTAGCTTAATTAATTGACACCTCATTCGACTTTACTTAGGGAAGTCATATATAGATTCAAATTTCATATCTTTGAGATTACATGAGAGGAGGGATCATTTAGCCCCTAATTAATATATATACCTGATTCAAATCTCGGCTAGCTCTTGAGGCATGTGAGAGTAAGGAGTCTAATTAACGTGTAGATATTTAAGGGTCGACTGTGTCCATGTACTTCCCACGGTGAGACCTCTGGATTGCAAATTTTCATCTATATAGGTAGAGTAGAGAATTATTGTAATTGTTTTGGAAAAAAAATCTCTATTTTAAAGAGAACACTCGACAGATTACCCCAAAAAATGTGAATGCTTTGACCTCCACCCCACATCCGCACGCTTCCCTCGCTAAGAGACATTTGCGAGCTCGTCTAGAGTCCTAGGCCGAGTCCGTGGGTCCGTCCTGCATCAATGACAAAGCCTTAGACGTAGGGAGGTTCCTTTCGGAGCCTTCGATCCGGCAGCACCTCCCCTCTGTTGATGGAGTCTGTCTTACCCCACAGGGAAGACGAAGGGCTTTTATAGGGAGATTAATCCAAGAAGAAGCAGGATAACTGATTTAGAATGAGATAAACATAGCAAGAAGAATCCTCCCATCTCTGGGAAGCCACAAAGATCCCTTCCCTAGTTGAAAAGGACTCTAAAATCGGGAAAGGAGGAGCTACGGGCAAGTTCTGGAATCTCAAGTAAAGGACGTCAGACCTAGTGGTCGCCCATTAAATGGGCGTCCACCCATATAGACGTTAATTTGAAAGTTCAAGTTTAGAAATCTAAAATAAAAAGGAATTCGCATCTGCATATACAGACGCTAATTCTAAATAATGAAAGGAATTGGAATTCAAAAATGGCAAGGGAAATACCGTCTTGGGGCCCAAACGCTCATTAGGAATTGGCGTACACTAAAACAGATGCCCATAATCAAGAAGAATGAGCGTCAACGGTCCTGGATGTCCATTTAAAGAATTGGCATCTTCTTGGTTGACACTAATTGAAATTACAAGAAAATCACTTCAAAAAATATTTAAAAATATAAAACATGAATTCGCGTCATCTACGGCGGACACTAATTATAAAAATGCCGTCCAGGGGGCTTGACATAGATTTCCCAAAAAGCCCAGACACATTCGGGGCCTCCTTCTGAATGTAGTCACCTAGGGGACTGCGATCAGAGAGAATTTTATTTTTTTATTTTTATATTTTAATCAAATAGTGCTCAAGAAATGGCGTCCATTGGTGTGGTCGCCCATTAAATTGGCGTCCATAGGGTCCGTCGCTAATTCTTTTTAAGCCCGTAAAATTAGAGAAAAATCTTAAAAAATTCTAAAAAAAAATCTAGAAAAATCCAAAATAGGAAAAACTAAAAATCTAAGAAAAATTTGAAAACCACTCAAATAAGCCCAGTCCCGGGGATTTCGCCAACGCCCACCCCCCCACAGGTCTTACAAATCGGTCCATTACGGTACAAATTGTTTGTATTGGACGGTCTCACCTGGCAGGCGAGATGTCCGGTGCGTGGCACAGACTAATTTTTATTGGATCGCGCAGAATCGTGCGTCCCATTGTATAGCATGCTGGTTCATCGTGGGACCAATTTGATACGTGCAGACCATCTGACTCGTGACGATTCAGCATTATAAGTCGTCCATGGGTGGGGTATGGAGGTGTCGAGCGCAATGGGCGGCGTCGTGCAACAGTGGAGGCGCGGTGCAGATGGTGCAGGCGTCCAAGCGGTGAGGACCGACGACCGACAACCTCCACTGATATAACTTTTTTTATCCTTTATTTTGTAGAGAGAAGGAGGGTGGCGGGGTGACCGATGGGTGGGCGGAGGGGGCAGTGGACGACAGTGGGAGGGCCGTGGGAGAACAAATGAGACCGGTGGAGGGCAGAATCTGGCGTCTGCCAACTCCTCCTCCAAATCTGACCGGTTGGAGGGCGGGGAGGCAGCAGCCGGCGACGGGAGATCATGCATGTTCCTTAGTTTCAGGAGATGTTCGAGATTACTTTCGGACACAGTTATCACAGGAATATGTTTCTCACAATAAAATCGGGACATTGTCTTAAATGTTTAGGGTTCACTCACCACCGATATCGAGCCAATTAGGATCTTTCTCCACCTCTAGGGCTCGAACATCACCAATTACCAATCCCACCAGTAGCAGATGATAGACATGCATGTATAAATATAGCTGGAGTTTTTTTTAGGGATTTTATGTACCATCTTATGCTGTATATGACTCATTATTTGTGAAGATAGTTATATATTTTTAAACTCACTCACATGCACCTCCAACTACTATCATAAAATTAGATTATACGAGTCACGAGTCTTATATATCTGATTCTAATTGGAATACAGACTTCACAGATGAGTTAAATGAGTGACTTTCGATATTTTATACTTTATGAGTGGAGTTGAATGATATCATTAGTAAAGTTAACTACGTATGTGTTCACTTTAACAATAGTTTTCTCCCCTCCAGGGAGATGTAATTAACGTCGTAACCTTTATGACGAGGCAGATTTTAGTCCTGACATGATATCCACTATCGTCTGATCAATTAGATGACGCGCACCAGTGGCTTCTTCGGAGCCTGAACAAACTATCACTTTGTGACTGACACGCCCACGCACTAAATAAATGAATGAATAAATAAACAAATGAATAGATCAAAGAGATCCAAAAAGTGCGTCCATGCTCCCCTATGGCTGGGACTAGTCCTTCGATGGGGACACCTACCGGCAATGGCGACGGAGAGTCTTAGCCCCTCAAAGCATCCTTGAGTGGATGCTGGCGTGGTGGAGACTAGAGAGTCCTCCCGTGGATGTGAGGGGGGGCTCACATATCGAAGAGGGCCCAACTTTGAGTAAGTGTTGATTTTGGCCATCTCACTCATGTTTGCTTTAGCCATTATGAATGGCTAACTTTAGTGGTATGACTGGATTTGTAGCTCCATATCTGTAACACCCCACCATAGAATCTGGTTCAGTTTCTAACTCTCATCGGATTTAGGAGAGATTCCATAGTGGGAAAAACCCAACAGAACAAAAACTGGTTGATGAATTACATAAATAAAGAGAACAATAGACAGTGGAAGAAATTTTCAAGCCCATCAGTTAATTCCATTTCTCAAAATCACAATAGTTCAGCTATTAAAACATGAAAGTTCCTTACAACAGTCCATTATTACAATGTGATAAAGTTTCTAACACAATCACCTCAACTGGAAAGGAAAAAGAATTTCAAACAATTACACCAAATCCTCGTGATCGGAGTCACTATGCACTAATGATTCGTCCTCACCAGCAGAGTCACCTGAAAATGGTTACAAGCGTGAGTCTATGAATAGACCCAACAAGTCACTAACCTCAAGTTTGTTCCTTTTGTCCATGCCTAACTTACTACAAGGATACTTAAATTTACAAAATTCTTATAATGCTTAGAATATGAATCAAGATGCTAAGAACTTAAATCTATAATAGCAAAACAGGTATTTTCATAACTATATCTTAGTAAATAATCACCTTCTTGTTCATTGGGTTGGGGGGGTTTTGTAGAGGGAGGGGGGTTACGACACCTGTCAACGAGGCCTCTCCCCTGCCCTGCTGCTGCTGCGGCGGCGGTGGCACCCTCCACCTCTCTCTTTCTCTCTCTCTCTCTCTCCCCATGGCGTCACCCCGTTCCCCACCACCCCCGCATCCGCCCCTGCCCCACGAGAGATGCACGCACCCCCGGCCGCCCCACTCCCCCTCACGTGGCCGTCTGCCAAAGTACCCCCCA
>JANBPO010007653.1:18094663-18245349 GCA_024336825.1 Amorphophallus titanum | reverse complement strand
TCAGGAGGTGGGACTAGGTGCCACACCTTGTTCCTCTTCCCCACCTCCCCCTCTTCCTCCGCTGCCGCACGAGAGATGCTCGCACCGCCGGCCGCCCCAGTCCGCCTCTCGTGGCCGTCTGCAATAGTCCCCACCTCCCCCCTTAGCCCAGCACCACCACCCGTGCCACAGCCGAGAGACTGCCTCCCGTGGCTGTCTGCAGCAGTCCCCACCTTCCCCCTTAGCCCAGCACCACCACCAGTGCCACAGCCAAGAGAAAGACAGAGAGAGAGGGGGCCCACGTTGAGGAAAGGAATGTTTGAGATTTCCAGTGCTTTGTCACCCTCAAGATGGAATATTCCAAGGGATATTCCCTTTTTCTGACGGACGCAAACCACATGGGGTTTCTAATAAAAGTTAGAAGATTGTAGGGGCTTATAGAGAAACAAGTGTAATTCAGGGACTAATCGGCAAGTATCTAAGATTGTAGGGACTAACAAGTAAAAATCCCAAAAATAAGTACTTTTTCAAAAATAAAAAATAAAGGTAACCCAAGGCAGAAATAACTCTAGAACAATTGTAACTAAATGATTCAAAGATTACCAATGAGTCTTGTTGCTATGTAAAGTTGAATATGTGAAGTTAAAGTGAAAAATCTGGATACTAAGACAAGCAGCTGGGTTCCCTGTTGGGCCCCAACTGGCTCATTGATGGGCCCAATAAAGGCTGTTCATTGAAGCCCAAAAATGGTTGAACAAGTTTCAAGGATTTTTAAATAGACCTTAAAATTTAATCATTTAACATATACCCCCAACTGCTGAAAATTGAATGCTTGCCGGCAACGGCGCCGATGCGATCAACAGCGGCGACGGCAACGACAGCGTCTCCGGGGGCAACGGCAACGACGTCATCCACGCTGGCAATGGCAACGACAGCCTCACCGGCGGCAATGGCGACGACGTGCTTCAGGTCGCCGACGGCAATTCCGTGCTCGACGGCGGCAATGGCGCCGACACCCTGAGCGTGGGCGCCGGCGACAACACCCTGACCGGCGGCAACGGCGCCGACAGCTTCGTGTTCGGCGCGGTGTTCGGCAAGGACGTGATCACCGACTTCCGCTCCGGCGACCACATCGAGTTCGACGGCGGTTTCGCCAACTTCCAGGCGGTGCAGGCGGCGATGCACCAGGTGGGCGCCAACACGGTGATCGAGCTGGACTCCAGCCACATGATCACCCTGCTGGGGGTGTCCGAAGCCAGCCTCCACGCCTCGGACTTCATCTTCCACTGATCGGTAAGGCTAGGCGGTCTCCTCGGCCACGGCCAGCGACCGCCGCAGGTCCTCCAGGCCGGTCGCCAGGTCGCAGATCGGCAGGCCGGGGAACGCCGCCTCGAACTTGGCGCGCGAGCCCGCCGAGCGGGGAATGCTACCCTGGCGCTGCGGCGCGGACTCCAGCTGCAGGCGCCGGCCGAACGCCGCGGCCATGCTCTCGGCCAGCGCCAGGATCGAGGTCTCGCGCCCGCTGCAAAGGTTGAACACATTGGCGCCCGGCAGCCGCCGGCGGCCGGCGGCGATCAGGCCGTCGACCACGTCGCCGACATGGACGAAGTCGCGGGTCTGGCGGCCGTCGCCCTCGATCTTCAGGGGCTCGCCCCGCGTCAGCCGGTCGGCGAAGCGGGAGATCACCCCGGAATAGGGCGAGTCCGGGTCCTGATCCGGCCCGAACACGTTGAAGAAGCGGAAGCCGGTGGAGTTGAGCCCATAGACGCAGTGCGCCGCCCGGGCGTGCTGCTCGCAGGCCAGCTTGTCGGCGCCATAGGGGGCGATGGGCACGGCCAGAACGTCCTCCACCAGCGGCAGGGCCACGCTCTCGCCATAGGCCGCCGACGAGGTGGCGTAGACAACATGGGCCTTAAAACTAAAAATTTAACCTTTTTGCCCAAGCCCAAACCCTAGAGACGTACTAGGAACAAGTTTCCTAATTAAAATAGGGAAATAGGGGATAGTTAGAAGTGGATTTGAGATAAAACTCAAATTTTGGAAAGTGGGACAAGGCCACGGTCTATCGAGCGATCGCATCTTGAAGGTAGCAGTCAAGCCTCAACCGCGATTTGATTCTGAAAATGGAAAGTAGATAAACAAGAAAAACTCAGATTTTTATCCATGAATTGGCCATGATTCGAGGTTATCTAAAGAGGAAATCAACCCAGGACTCTTAGGGGATAGACTTGACACCCAATAGGAATCTTAATTTGAACTAAAACCCTAACCCTAGGCCATTCCCTATAAATAGGACCCAGATCATCCTGCGCGAGCCCTAAGTTTTGGATTACACAGAGCAGAGGTAAAGCGTCGTCTTTTTACGTTCTTCATTTAGAATTTTTTATTCTCTTTAGTATCTTTTAACATCCCTCCAATTTTCGTGTTAGGAGAATAGGCAACCAAGGAGTTAGAGCGTGCAGAAGTTGCTGATTTCACGCAGGACGTGTAGAAACGAGGGCTCCCTTCCGACAAGTAATTCGAGGTCTAGGATCAACTCAAGTGGTAGGTTGTCTCATGATTGACTTAAAAAATATGTTAGGAATAAAAGCCCTCTATTCCTTCTTGATTTCATCCTACATGCACGTTGTATTTCTTGTTTTCCTATGATCGCATATTAGGTTTCTAGTTCATGCTGTCCATGCAACATTAACTAAAAGATAATAAAGTTCTGGTTGATTTCATGCCTTCCATGTTTCCTTTACGTACCAAGCATGATCCCCTTTCTAGTTTTCTATTTAGAGCATATTGATTTGCCATAAAACGGGCTATGCAAGGCCGGAAGGGTTTTTGTCTGACGACAGGAAGATAGCAGTTGTTTGCGACCGTGGGGAATTTCCCTTTATGGTTCTTTTCCTCGTGACGAGGGTGTACACTCACCTTTTACAGAAGATCAAGATAGGTCGACTTAGCACGTGGGAATTCTAGGGGTATTAAAGTCCTGGTCGAGCCCGACGCCGCCGAGCGGGGTGCGCGCGAGCACGCGCCACGCGCCACCCTCGCGGCCGACGAGCACGGCCTCGCGGCCCTTCGCGGTGGTCGCGTCGACGACGACCACGCGGTGCGCCGCCCGCCCACCGGCGAGCAGGCGCGCCCGATGCACCAGCCAGACCTGCCGGCCGAGCGGGTCCGCCGCATCGCCCGCCAGACGGTCGTCGAGCGCGCTCAGCGGCCGGTGCGTCAGCCCGCTGGCCGCTTCCAGCCGGCGCAAGGCGGCCTGCCGGTCGGGCCAGACGACGCGCCGGGCGGCAAGCCGCAAGGTCCAGCCGAAACCGGCCAGGAAAACGAGCAGCACGGCGAGGTGCAGCCATCCCGGCAGCAGACGGAGAAGATCGAACAGGGCAAGGATGAGAAAGCCGGCCAGCAGCGCCGCCGTCGGCCAGACGGCCGGCCAGAGCCGTTCCCAGACGACGATGGCCCAGGCGATCGGCAGCCGCCAGCGGACGGCCGCCGGCAGTGCCGATTTCGGCATCAGGGACGCTCCAGCCAGTCGGGCATCCGATCCTGGCCCAGCAGTTCCTCATAGCTCTGGCGCGGCCGGATGACCGACCAGCGGCCGTCCCGCACCAGCACTTCCGGCGGCAAGGGCCGCGTGTTGTAGGTCGAGGACATCGCCGCGCCATAGGCGCCGGCCATGCCGACCGCCAGCAGGTCGCCCGGCGCCACCACCGGCAGCGCGCGATCGAGCGCCAGGAAGTCGCCGGTCTCGCAGACCGGGCCGACGACATCGACATGGATCGTCTCGCCCGGCCTCGCCGGCTCCTTCACCGGACGGATCGGGTGATAGGCCTCGTAGAGGGTCGGCCGGATGAGGTCGTTCATCGCGCCGTCCTGAACGACGAAGCGCTTGGTCGCGCCCGCCTTCACGTCGATCACCTCGCTCACCAGCACCCCGGCCTCGGCGACGAGGAAGCGGCCCGGCTCGAACGTATAGTCGCAGCCGAGCCCGTCCAGGGTACGCGCGACGATCTCGGCATAATCCGCAAGCGAGGGCGGCGTCTCGCCCCGGTAGGTTAATGTAGTGGGCCAGCCGAAAGACCCATCTATCTCCTTCTCTCCTCAAAGGGCAGTGAAGCTACCCTAACCCGATGGGAGTAGACCCTATCACACACTGTGCAACCTATCTGACATATTGGCTATGTACATTCGCTCTCTCGTAGGGGGATGAGACAGTGATTCACGCCGAGGCTATATACTCGGCGTGCTTAATGGCATGGGGCGTGAAGCTGTCACTCTGCCCGACTACTTTATACTTGATTTACAAGATGTTGGGAGATCCTCAATATACAACTCTCCCCAGGAATCTGTGGACCGTATGTCTACTTCACTTATTCAATGCTTGGGTGTGCTCTTTATTCCTCGAGTATGCTCCCCGGATGCTGCAATCATCCAATCTATTTCCCAGGATGCTTGAGTTTGCTAGTGCCGAACCCCATCAGGCATCGGACCAGCTATTCACAATCAGGGGGCAACTTACAAAAGTGCCTGTGAATGCCCCTAGAGCTTTACACTTCTGGAATCTTACTGCCCACACTAGCCCGTTTGTAAACTGCATGCAAGACTGCAGGTTCGGTGAAGTAGAAGAATATATTCACCATGTCTCAGGCAAAGCTTGTACAACACCATTTCTGGAGCCAGAGCTAGTAGATTGGGCATTGTCTATCAGGCTCAGTGTCTTGGTCTTCAGGAAGGGTGGGAGCACATTTCTGGAGCCCTACTATCCCTTCCAGTTTGGAAGGAACTTTGGTTACGACCAGCAGATCCCAACATCTTCAGCACAGTTTCCACTGGAGAGCTGATCAAGAGCACAGTCGGCCACTGTTGACGAGGCCCGCACATGATGGGACTATTTCCATCATCGTGATGTAGTTTCTTTTAAAGTGCCAGCTCCCGGGCAATTCCCTCCTGTGACATCTGAAAATATAAAGTGGTAGAACGCCCGTACTGCTTTCTACAGGCATTCTCGGAATGACTGCTGGGACTCTGTAGAGCGTAAATTCTTGCACTCCCAGCCTTCTCCAATATTTAAGATCGACCCCCATCATCTACAGAGATTGAAATCTAGGAAGGAGTCTGAAGTGCAAGCTTATTTAGCTGCTTGGAAATTCGTAAAGTAGCAAACATCCAAGCTATAGCATGTGCTTCCAGAGATTAAGAAGGATGAATTAAAGGAGACCCTTCGGGGCTTATGCCAGATTGATAGTGGCAGGGTATCTGTGCAACAGTTCCCATTGCCGGTGGAGGAGTCCATCACAACTCCTACTTTGTGGCATCCAAAAATTGACCGTTTATGTCCTTACAGGACTATTATGCGGAAGGAAGATCGGCGGCCAACTTTATATGCTCAGACCTCTTGGCTATTCGCTTTGCTGCGCATTCACGGCCTTTCCCTGACTGACATGGCCGATGAGATATTGGAGAGGCCATTGTTCACTACCATCAAATATGCCAACGGATGGGGAGTCGACCATCTCAGTTTGTATTACAGTCTGTCAGTTCATGGCCAAGAAGATCCAGCTCTTCTAGCTGAACACTGTGCCACTATTGCGATATTTGTTGGCTAGTTCGGGAGGGTGCGTCTAGGGATGAAGAGCCTCCCTTGTAATATTGGACTCTCTCCTCATTGTATTCTGGTCCACCAGGTACATTTTGCACCATTTTGCTCATTCCCTAGTTTTTTTCATTTTTCTTTCGGCACATATACGTGTCTGACCACTGGGTGCCCATGTTTCTTCTATAGATTTCATGAATTCCAAGACAACTTTGGAATACCAGAGGGTAATTTTCAAGGTGTAGAAGCCTAGTTACTTTGAAACCCCGATTGTAGCTCCGACTACTGCGCGACGGAAAATATCTTCAAGTTCCGTAAGCCCGATAGAAGGATGTTTGACCAGGTCTTACAGTCGATGCTCTTCGACTTCCTGCTTCAGCAGCTCATCTTGGATGGAGCTAGCATGCCCTTCTGTCAGTGCGGCTTCATCTAAACTCGGTATGTGCAACCGCTTGGCCCATGCAAGATCCTCCTCAGCCTAGGCCAATTCAGCACGAAGTTGAGATGTCTGCTCCACCAGCATTGAAATCTGGTCAGTGGCTGCCTCGGCCAAGAAACTCTGTCGACTAGTGGTTTCTATGTTGGCTTGCAGTGCAGCAAGGCCCTCCTTCCTCTGAAGCTTCAGGGCGGTCAATTGTTCCCTCAAGCCGTGATCAATAAATTCTCGTCGGTTCACATACTAGGGTAGCATGATCATCTGAGGTGTTTAATGCTGCATCAGACAGCCGAAAGCCATGAGGGCGCGCGACATGGGCTCTATCAGCTCCCTCAGCTGTGCATAGGACGAGTCTTGACGGGCCAACACAGCTTGCTTTAACATCTCCAAATTCTGCCACACTATTTTGAGACTCCATGTACCTTTCTTCTAATGCAATGAAATTTCATCAGCTTTGCCTTGCAATCTTGGTGCCAAGCTATAGCTGCATGTTTCTTTTCTTTCCCTCATGGATTTGGGTAGAGGTATGATGCTAATTCACTGAGCCTGGGGTATGTTAATTGCTAGGGCAGGAGAGCGCTCACACCTTCAAAGAAGGTATAAGGAGTTCGCTCCACTGCAATGCAAATTTCCCCCGAGGTCAAGCTACGCTAGCTCAAGTAAAGGATATTTTGGGACAAATGTCAAAATGTCATTGTATTCATCGACATTTAAACATATGCCGAGGTAGTGAAAAGGGGGCAACCATCATGGGTGGAAGACCCGAGTGACCGTGTATTCACTGGTCTTGCCGATGATGACAAAGACCCAGGGGCTAATGCATTCATCGGCATTGAGTAATATGCCGAAGCAAAGGGTAGACTTTTCTTTCGTTAATGAGGATGGAAGGTCCAAGTCAAAGCTTATTTCACTGGTTTCGCCGATGATGATGAAGACCAGGCCTAGTGTATTCGTCAACATTAGGTGGGATGCTGAGGCAAAATGGGTTCATTCATTAACGAGGACGAAAGGGACCAGGTTAAGGGAGATATTGACCGGTCTTGTCGATGATGACAAGGGTCGCTAGTTGTTTGTTCAGCGACATTGGTTAAATGCCAAAGTAAAATAGTTTTATATATTAACGAGGACGGACGGCCCAGGTTAAGGGAGATATTGACCGGTCATGCCAATGATGATAATGGTCAATGGTTGTTTGTTCATCGACATTGGTTAAATGCCAAACCAAAATTGGTTTATTTATTAACAGGGATCGAAGGTCCAGCCAATTTCAACTTACCTCTACATATAAATCATAAGAATATCATTATTCAAACACTACACAAGAACAAAAATGATAAAAAGTAAAAAAGCAAATAAAAAAATAACACCTGTAGAAAAACACTACACCTGGTACACAATGATGGTGACCAAACAATACAAGGACAGAATGGAGAGGATCATGTTCATGAAACAAAACATTGATATGGATACACTGTCATCAAAAAAGAACAGGAAACTTTGAAATTGAGGACAACAAGAAGAGGTCAAAAGCTCACCTCCAATGCAAACTCATGTTTTGCGACATCAACCTTGTTAAATGCTAGAACCAACGGTAACCTTGTCTTATATAGTATACTGCATGCATAAAGCATATTGCTCATGAAAGTTACTGGATTTGCCGATCGAGGTGTATCAACCACATAAGTAATGATCGTTGGGAAAGTAGAAGCAAATGCTTCTGTGATTATTGCACCAGATGCTGACCAGGTGAATATCTCTATTTGACCTGGGGTGTCAACCAAAACATAATCAAGCTGGTCTGCTCTCTTTTCAATAACAGATATAACCTGAAGCAAAGCATCATAAGTTTAATCAATCATATTAGAACAAGATATGAATATTGCCCATCATCAAAACAACCAGAAAACTTGCTGTAAATTCTACCTCATCAAACTTGGTCGAAAATAAATTTAATGAGGTAAGTATGCCCCCATTTGGACCAAGTTTAAACTCCTTCATCACTTCCTTGTAGTGAACAGTGTCCCTTATGTCAATATTCGCACCAAAAGGAAGGGTCATCACGGCAGGGTCAAGGTTCAGAACGTATCCACGGATGTTCGAAGACTGCGTATGGCAAACCAACCGATGAAGAAATGTTGTTTTTCCACTTCCTTCAAGAAGAAGAAGTCATCAGTTGCAGATTTTAACTGACATATTTCGTAGCATCCCCAAAAAGTGAAGCATTAAGACCCCACAGCAACACATTACATGCCTGCCATTCCTACAACAATGATAATCACCGGCTTCCTTTTAAAGTTAATGGAGGATGACGATCCTGACGATGATTCAGCTCCAATCTTCACTTGGTCAACTTGAGTTTGAACATACTGGTGCCACTTTGACCAATGCTAACTTTGACCAAATTCAATTTGGCTGAGGCTTCTGCTTTCTATTGGCAAGTTGACCGATATCCTTGACCTTTGACTGACAGCATCGACCGTTGTCTTGCACTGCCTCAACATTGCCTCTTAAACCTTTCATAGCATTCTACCTTATGGTTCATTATTCCCCCTTAGATAGTTATTATTCACCCTTTTCAAGCTATTTTTCATTGTTAAGCAGTTATTTGTCACCCTTAATGTGTAGCTAAAGCTTCAGGTATTCTTTCCTTTGGCTGAAATGAGGTCGGAGTCGACTCGATTGCCCTTGGAGTCAACGTTCCTTCTACGGCTTCTTTGAATTCCGCCACCCACTTCTTTTTCACCGTTAGGTACCTATTTTTCACCCTTAGTTACCTATTGGTTACCATTACCTAGCTATTTGTTACCCCTAACTGGGTATTTGTCAGTGATAGCTTCTTCATCTAGCGGGTGACCTTTGTTGACCGAAAGCTTGGCATTTAGCTGGCCCTTTGAATTGCTGGCTTCCTACCAAAATTGACTAAAGCTGCAGAGCTTCAAGAACAATTTGTACATGATTTTCCATCATCATGAACATGAAAATTTATGACTCAATATTGCTGACATGAAAATTTATGACTCAACAGTACTGACTTCTGCTGAATTTCTCTTGTTCCACTGCTTGTACCACTGCCATTGCTTCACCGCAATCATGAACTCAGTGGTATTGGCTTAACCTTTATAATCCTTTGAAACCTATTCTTATCTGAGTTCAAACATAAATATCTGCATTCGATAAGATCATGATAGAATCAAATGCATCAATTTCATAGCATCATCAACTGCATATGACTTCAATGCATCAAGACATAATATACCAATGTAGTGACCTCCAAACATAAGACTCCCATACAGACTCCCATGCACATGCGGACTCATGACGAGTCATAGTGTTTGACATCATCAAAATCACAGGGACATAACAATCTCCCTCTTTTTGATGATGACAACACTATGGGTCATCCAGGCCAAGGGGCTTTACGCAATTTCCGGGTTGGGTGAATGTCTGTACGTGCTCTCTAACTTCCAAGGGCACTTGGGCAATTTCTGGAAGGTTTGGAGGTGGTTTGTCCATTTCTGGACTCTAGGGATATTTTGGTAATTTTCTCTCCGGAGACTAGGGGCGAGGTTTTAGTGATACCACTCGCAAACATAGTTAGGCAATACCTGCGAGTATAAGGACAAGTTTGGGGCTTAAGAAAAGTGTACACGTAGACATCCCTTGTAAAGTAGGGGCATATACACAACAGCCAAGGCTTATATGCATTATGCAATCATACAAAGACACAAAAACATTGGTAATATATTCATAATTTGTGTTTATACAAGAAGTTGTTAGCAAATTGTCGACTATATAAAGAGTCTCCACACAAACGCGGGATATAGGGGCATAGCCACAATTTAAGAAATTTGCAGGGTACAATTGCAAGGACTTATGGGTTTTATTGCAATTTTGGGAATGGCATTTTTGTAATTCCTGAGTAGTTCGAGCAATTATATTACTCTGCCGTCCAAATGCAGAGAAAACTACCAAACAGTCTCCGGGGGCATAATACAAAACTCAGGATATTTATTTATTTATACCCTAAAGTTGGTCAAACAGAAGAACAAACAACTCCTCGCGCCTTGGATGCTCCGTGCTGTATTACCCTTGTGTCTTCGTCTCTATATCTTCCCCATCCTTTCTGGCCCATGGGGTATATATAGAAGGTATCGGGCCCACCTTGACAATGTGGGTTTTTTCACCACTTTTTAGCACTCCCCCTGGTGAACATACAGTAGGGAGCAGACCTGCCCGGGGCGGCCAAGACCCGCCCGGGGTGGACAGTAGCAGCAGCCACCCTCCAGACTTCCCTGGCAGCAGCAGACCTACCTGCCCGGGGTGGACTGCAGCAGCAGTAGACCTGCCCGGGGTGGCAAAGACCCGCTCGGGGCAGACAACAATAGACCTGCCGGACTTCCCTGGGGGTGGACAGCAACAGCAGCGACCCGCCCGGGGTCAGGGAGGCCCGGGCGGACCCGCTCGGGGTCCCTACAAATAACGGAATTCACGTCGCCAACTTAGGCGAGCAAATTAAAAAAAATCATGGGTCAGGAACATAAACATCCTGGACTTGAAGGCCTTGGGAAGGAGGAGAAGGAAGTGTCATACGGTGACCCCAGCCCCCCTGATATGGTAGCTCCACTGCCCCCCTGATACGGTGGCCTTGCCATGTTCGCCCATACGGTGGGGCCTTTAGCATTAATACAGTGAACTCCCTTAACGTCCTGAAACAGCGAGATTGCCCTTACCCTGATACGGCACACTTGCTTGCCCTTTGATATGGTGAGCTCACTGTGAATGATACGACGTGCTCCAAACTCGCTTGAAATGGTGACGCGATAGGTTCCGTGATACGGTGATATGGTCAAGTCACTAGTACAGTAGCTCCGGCATTATTTTGACGAAAGAGGAAGGCGCTACTTTCTCAGATCCAATGGTCATTAACCTTGACCAGCGGTCACCAATTTGGTGCGCAGTGACCTTCAATTGAGCTTGCATGCTTTTGGTGAGCTTCCGCGATGTACCTGCCCTGCTGGCGCCCTTCTGCTCGCCCTAGATCAAGAAACACTGCAGGCGATGGTGACCAGGCGTCAGAGGTGCTTTGTCGACCGTCCAGTGCAAAGGGAGCGTCGAGGCGAGACCCTATATAAACAAGATGAGAAGAAGAAAGAAGGCATGAGAATGATGGTGGGTCTTTGCTAGTCTTGGGCAGTGAAGGGCTAAGCTGAAGATCTTCGAAGGAAGAGAAGAAGAGACAGGAGACGCTCTCTGCCTTCCTGCTCCTCCAACAACTACCGTCTGAGGGGAGAAGAAGAAGAGAAGAAGGAAAGAAGAAGGAGGGTGAGTGAGAAAGGGAGAGCCTGCATTCAGCGTGCAGAGGCATGCAAGGGGAAGGAGAGATAGGGAAGAGGGAGTGGCTGCTCCCCTCATGGCCCAATCTCTACTTCCCCCCCATCCTTTATTTTCCCATTTTCTTCTTCAATGGTTTACTCTGAATCTTTTCTTATTGTTGGCTTTCTAGCCTGAATGTTTGTAACCCTACCTGTGTGTTAAAAAAAGTCCAGTGTGGAGAGAGAGAGAGAGAGAGAGAGAGAGAAGGGTGCAGCTGCTGCAGCGGAGGAAGAAGAGGAAGAACTGAAGAAAAGAAGAGGAAGAGAAAAAGAGAGGGGGAGCAGTGTGCAGCAACAGCAACAGAGGAAGAAGAAGAGGGGGAGAGGAAAGGAGGAGGTCACCATCTTCTGTGAACGAGGGAGTCCCCACCACCAGCCCAGCGCATCCAGAGGGAAGAGGAGAGCTTCTTCGCATCTAGGCCAAACTAGGAGACGAAAGGAGGAGGTCACCATCTTCTGTGAACGAGGGAGTCCCCACCACCAGCCCAGCGCAGCCAGAGGGAAGAGGAGAGCTTCTTCGCATCTAGGCCAAACTAGGGTTCCCCAAGGGTAGGGTGATACTGCCCCTACATCGCTATCATGTTCTTGGTCTTTATCTTTTTTACTTTTTCTTTTTTTAGGCTTTGGATGTGGGGAGTTACTATCGTTGCAGGGGAGGCTTTGTCAAAATATTGTCAGATCTTAGAGCATGAATAGCACATGATATATAAGATATTATCATGAAAAAATCTGATTGGCAGCTATGACTGAACACTAACTCTTATTCTCTCGCGACTTAAAGAGTAATATGCGGATTGTAAAGGTGAGGACAGGTGTTCTACATGAATTAGGGTTGTATTATGAACATCTCCATGGCTTGGGATAGAACCATGGATGATTGAGAATTCTGTATTAACCGATGACTTCTAGATGCTTACAGGTCTCTTGTTACTAATAAATGAAAGTTCAATGATTTAGAAACATCATGATGCATGATATGTTTTATCCTCATGTTTCAAGACATATTTTTAGTTTTCACATGAACTGCATAGAAATCAGACCTGAACTCCTCTGCACCACGTCAGCATGCAAACCTTATGAACATTATTCTAAGATTTCTGTTCTGAAACTAGAATTTAAGCTTGCTATGAGACCAATTGATTCTGATAAGAGACTATGCTACAGTTGCCAATTATGCTAGATGAAGGGTGATCCCTTAGCATCCTAATGTTAGTTAGTGGGTTACCTCCATTGACACCTCACGCGCCTTTTCGCCGTAGAGGCTGCGGCGCATGCCTTCCTCGCGCGTGAGTTGCGCGGGATCTTTCGTCCTTTGCCCAAGTGTCGTCGGAATACCGCTCGAGCGACTGGAAAACTCCACACCTGCCCGTGCCGCGTCGTCGGACATGGCGTAAGTCTGAGCAAACACCTTGGCAATTTCGCCCTGCACATCCTCCGGATTCACACCCGCCTTTTGCGCTGCCTCGATGCCCTTTGCTGTCAGCGTACCATCGCGGTTCACGAGAGACCGCGCCAACATCGCACGAGAAGCGGCGTTGTAGCCGGTTGCAATCACTTCACCCGCCACTCCCCCCGCCGCCGCAAACCCAGCCTTCACAGGATCAATGCCCTGCTCACTTCCCAGCGGGATTGCTGCCGCGTCCGACCCAAGGCTTGTGGCTCCAGCTGCTGTCGCCTGCGCCGTGCCGCGCATCAGACCGCCTAAACCGAGACGCTTTCCGATCGCAGCAGTAGCGCCGCCGGTTGCCAGATACGGCAATGCACCCATCAGCATGCGATTGACATCTTCCCCTCCGAGCCCGGGCTTGTTGACGTAGGCCTTTTTCTCGGCGCCTTGGTCATCGAGGTAGACCATCACCTCATAGCCGTTGGCGTCGCGCTCGCGGCGAACAAGGCGGTCACCCAGGTCTTGAGCGATGATATCGCCGTAAGCCGCGTCGCCGGTGCCAAGAACCTTCGCACCCGCTAATCGCAGCGTTGATCCAACACCCTTCTGCACTGTGGCGTATTCCGGCACGTCCTTATAGGCCGGGTCCTGCCGCCCGCGGATGGCTTGCACCGTGGTGCGCACCGGAGCCTGCCAGAATGACGGCTCCGCGTTCTGAGGGACCGGGGCGGGCTGCGGAGTTGGCTCAGACGGCGCAGGTTCGCCGCCCCCGAACAGCAAGTCCATGCCGTTCAGAGGCGCGCCCTGTGGCGTCTCGACGGCCGGTGCGGACGGCTGGAGCCTGCCGGGCGGCCTCTGAACCGGGGCCGGGCGCGGAACCGGTGCGCTCTGAGTTTCCTCGAGCGCGCCGTCATCGGCGCCGTAAGCCCAAAGGGCCTCAATGAGGCGATCTGGCCAGTCTGAATAATGATGAGATTTGTAAGTTTTCTTAATAATTCTAATAAGGGTTTTGTTTATAGCCTCAGCTTGCCCGTTTCCTTATGGGTAGTATGAAGATGAATGATGCAAATTAATGCCATGTTTACCATACATGTCACGGAGTTCCTGAGATGTGAATTGCGATCCGTTGTCGGTGACGATGTCACGAGGAACACCGAACCTAGCGAAGATGTTACGCTTGATGAATTTCACCACCGTTGATGCCTTAACTACTGTGAATGCCTCAGCTTCCACCCACTTTGTGAAATACTCCGTAGCGGTGAGGATGAAGGATTTTCTTCAAATTTCTCCGGTTCTATCCTCCAGGGGATCGACCACATCGAATGCCCACATGGCAAAGGGCCAAGGAGCTATGAGAGGATGGAGTGAGGATAAGGGAGCATGGACCTTGTCTGCATGGAGTTGGCATTTGGTGCAATGATGGACATAATGGGCACAGTCCTCGTGCATGGTAGGCCAATAATATTGCTAAAGGAGTTTCTGAGTGAGCATGCGACCATTTACATGGCCACCACATTCACTAGAGTGCGCAGCTTCGACAACTGCATGGGATTCAGTCTCATTGAGGTAGCGGAGATAAACTCCACTAAGAGATTTGTGATGCAAGAGACCACCTATGATGGCGAAGCGTTCCGCCACTTGGCAAATAGCCCGCCGATTGGGAGCGGTAGCATAATCAGGAAAGGAGCCATCCCAGAGATAATTCTCAATGTCAAAGAACCAAGGATTTTCATCCTCGAGGTCGACTTCAGGTTCGTGAGAGATGGCATGGACTTGAAGAGAGGGCTCAGAGAATCGTTGGAACCAAGGATCCGAGTGTGAAGGGATGTGCATTCTTTACACTATGACAGCAGCTGACGACTTTTCACCAAGATTTGGGAGAGAAGATGCTAGAGATGCTAGAGCATCGGCTAGACTATTCTGAGCCCTAGGGGTATGCACTAGGGTGAGCTTTTTAAACTGTCAGACTACCCCACCAACCAAGTCTTGGTAGGGCTTTAGTTTCAGATCCCGAGTTTGGTACTTGCTGAGGGATTACCGGAGTATAAGTTGGGAATCTCTGATGATCAGGAGCTCCTTAACTCCGAGTGCCAATGCCATTTTTAAGCCTGTGAGGAATGCCTCATATTCCGCCATGTTATTTGTGGCAGGGAAGGTTAATTGACAAGCGCGGGGAATGATAACACCTTCCAGAGATTGGAGAATGACTCTAATTCAGCAACCCTTGGAATTAAGTGCACCGTTGAAGTAGAGAATCCATGAAGGTTCACCATCTATGATGGCTCCTGACTCTTCATCCGAGAAACTCTCGTCGATAGGGAAGAACATAGGAAGTGGATGATGGACAAGGTGCTTGATGATGGTGTGCCCCTTGACCACCTTTTGACAGACGTAGGTGATGTCAAATTGATTGATAAAACATTGCCATCTCACCAGACGGTCAGTTAGTGCAGGTTTTTCCAACAAGTATTTAATTGGGTCCATCTGCGCCAAGAGCTTTACTTTATGTGCTAGGAAGTAGTGTTTTAGCTTTTGGGTGACCCAGACGATGACTGTGCTAGTGCTTTCCATGGTAGTATACTTTTGCTCAGCTTCATTAAATAATTTGGACAGATAATAGACCGTGCGTTCCCTCTTGGTATCACTGTATCGGGTCAATACCGCTCCAATAGATTCTTCCGTGGTGGACACATAGAGCAGTAGAGGCTGACCTGGGACCGAGGGTGCCAGAATAGGAGGATTTAAAAGATAGATCTTTAGGTCATCAAAGACCTTTTGACATTTATCATTCCACTCAAATTTAGCCTCTCCCTTTAGTAGGTCATAGAAAGGCTTGCATCGCTGAGAGTGGTGAGATATAAATCTCCTAATGAATTGCAAACATCCGATTAGACCATGGACCTCCCTAATGTTCTTGGGAGGAGGCATTTCAGCGATGGCCTTAGCTTTGTTAGGGTCAATCTCAATCCCTCTTTTGCTGACAATGAACCCTAAAAGCTTACCTGAAGATATCCTAAATACACATTTCTTGGGGTTCATCTTAAGTTGGTGCTCCCAAGATCGTTGGAGAACTGCCCGGAGGATTTTTGCGTGGCCACTCCTGGTCTTGGACTTAACCAGGATGTCACCCACATATACCTCCATATGGACGTGCATCATGTCGTGGAAGATGGCCATCATCACCCTTTGATATGTTACTCCTGCATTCTTGAGACCAAAGGGCATGACGACATAGCAGTAAGTCCCCCACTGAGTGGTAAAAGAAGTCTTCTCCTAGTCTTCCTCTGCTAGGCGGATCTGGTTGAACCTCGAGAAACCATCCATAAAGGAAAGCATCTCATAGCCGGAGGTGTTGTCTACCAGGACATCTATGTGTGGAACAGGAAAATAGTCCTTTGGGCAAGCACGATTGATGTCACGAAAATCTATGCAGATGTAGACCCTACCATCCTTCTTCATAACGGGGACGATATTGGCTACCCATTGTAGGTACAAGACTACCCTGATGAACTTTTCCTTATGGAGCTTGTCAATCTCCTCCTTGACCTTGAGTGCGAGCTTCGGGTGAAGTCACCTTAACTTCTGCTTGACAGCTCGAGCGTCAAGTTTTAGAACCAAACGATGCTCTACCAAAGATGGGTCTAAACCCAACATGTCCTTGTAGGACCAAGCGAAGGCATCGAAGAATTCCCTGAGAATCGCCACAAGGGAAGCTTCCTCTTTACTATTCAAATTGGCACTCATCAATTATGATCTTGGGGTCATCCTTGGTGCCAAGATTGATTTCCTCGGTGGACTCATCAACGGAAACACTGGGTTCATCAAATTTCTGGGTTCCATTGATGAAGGAAGCTATAGGATCACTGTCATCTTCTAACGGCTCTTCTTCTTCTTCTTCATTGTCGCCTTCTTCTAGCACATATACCCCTAGACCGTTGTCTACCGAAGACCCTTCTAGTTCACTCGCCCGTAGGGGAATGGGATTGGATGTGAATTCAGAGACCTGACAGAGCTGCGCGCACTTGTCGGCCAACTGGCTGATGTAACGTGCGGGGACCTGATAGACCCTAGACCGCTTAGAAGGTGTTGGGTTCGCTGCGCTCCCTCTTTGTCCTTGGTGATGGTTTTGATGATTACAATATATTGTGTGTAAGTATTGTGAATAAAGGCGGCCTGAATAAGATTGATATGAATAATTAAATATTTACACAATTCTGGACTACAAAATTATTTTCACAATGCCCTCGTTTGATTTAAAATCAAATCAAGAATAAAAAAATAAAAAGTATGATTATAAACGTTTACGTATGAGTAAATCTTGTTGGAAGTGAAACCTCATCACCGTATCAAAAAAATCACAACAAGATGCGACCTGAATCCGAAGTTAGCTGCTCTGAATCCGAACTCATTAGCAAAAACTGCTCCGGAAACAGATTCAGATCCCGGTTGCCATTCAGGTCCAGATATCGGATGGAGCCATGAATCTCCTGTGGGCAGTGGGCAGTGGGATCCCTCTCATCGTAAGAATAGGTGAAGCATGACCATTCAGCATGATATATCTGCACATCCATTCGTAGCCATCTTCATATGGGAAGGGACACCAACCCAATCGATAGCAGATTATATCTTCACGCAGATTCAATGGGGACAATCCTCCTTGTCTCACTGCCTCCCGCTTGACCGGTTCGACAGCTCGCACTCCTCAATGACGGTTTCTGCAACCTTCGGTGCGGTCGCCTCGTCCCTGCGGGCTCCTGGAGCTTGCGACTTCGTTGGGCGTCTTCAATCGCTACAGTGTCTAATTTTAATGTTTTCTTATTATGACGGGAAGTTTGACGGTATGGGTCGGGGCAGAGCTCTCGAGTTCGGGGTGATCTCGAGACTTCTACGTTGACTTCCGGTTGATACGGAATGAAATGCGTGTTTTATGTTAAAAGAAAAATTAATCCCATCAAACATATTATCGTAGTGGTACTGCTCAGACAAATGGTACAATGCCTTTTTCAGTAGCAGAGAGTCCAGTACAGTTAAACTGATAAATATTAGACAAAAGGTATATAATGCCTAGTTATGCTATTGCTTGATCCATCCATGTTGCTTCTAAATGGCATTTCTCCAAAATAACATTGAGGTTTGTAGCAGATACTTGATCTCCATCATGTTCACCACATTCACAGACATGACCTTGAGACCATCCAGATCCTGTTAAAGAAGCATGCAGTGGAAATCAATAAAACTACCCCCACGCAGGGAGGGGCCTTCAGCCGGCCAAGCGGGGAGGGGAAAGCACGACCGAAATTGACGGGGGGCGTAAAAAGAATAGCTTTAGATTAACCTAATCTACTTATGTTATCCATACTAATTTTAATCCCCAACTAAAGTGGGGTCCAGGGAGAAGGTAATACCCACAATGGATTATCATCCCCCTTCGAACAGGAGTTGTGCCAGTCGCCCTCGCTCGCACAGCGCGGGGAAGAGTGGGGGCCACCACTGGGAGACTTCAAGATGGGACGGGGCCACTTCTAGTGGGACAACGCGACACCTGTCCCTCTCAGCCGCTGTTAAAGGAATGATTAAACAAATGATTAACCATATTAATTATTCGCTTTGGCGGTCGCGGTGCCATCGGTCTGATGGCCATGGCGGTGATGAGCTAGTTTTATACGATAATGTTTGTTTGGCATCGAGTAAATTAACAAGACATTTCTTTTTGCAAAGTCTTTGACAAGTTATTTAAATTTATATTTAAAATTTTTACAAATATCTTCATTGCATCGGACTCAGGAACATAACTTCCCATCTTTAATTCATGATTTGACAAATCGAGACGAGATGAATCGTCCCACTCAACCCGTTCCAGTCACAGATCTGGACGACCGTTTTGGGAGATGCAATCATGACGTAACTGATAGAAAATATTATTGACGGGTAAAATTTTTCTACTAGATCTAGGCACGGAAATCAAAGGGAATCAAGATCAAGATGAGCAAATACGGGTCGAAGTGTGTGGTCGCTTTCTTTAAAGTCGTTCCGCCCCTACTCCGATGCAGATAGGCTTCGCGACAGAACTTTCCCTAAGATACGACGACCCAAAACCGGTGGCGACGTGAAAGTGCACTCCAATTCGCGTTGTCGGGGGCAAACACCACAGTGACAGACGGCTCTTGCAAGAGGAAGGAGACGATGGGAGAGAGAAGTTTGAGAGAGATAGCTTTCGGGTTAGAAAAAATCGAAAATCGTGCCTCTCCAAGAAAAAATCACTCTTCAAATACCCTCTTGGAAGTGACCTTTGACCGAGTCACCAAATGATCTGCTTCTCTCAATTAACATCAAATAATCGTGTGCCCATCATGACAAAAAGGGGGGGGGGATCCTCGTTCACTGATTTTCTTTCATTTTAGTAGTCCTGAACTACTCTGAGTTTCGAGAGGTCTACCCGGCCATGGTATGATCTCCTGGAAACCACTCGCACAAGTAGATAATAAACGTCACCTATGTGACAACATAAAAGACCCATGTATCAAAGCTCTAACCCTGGACCATTGGGACACTTAGTAGGTTAGTCCTCAGGGTTGTCACATCCATTCTGGGTCACGATATCGCTATGATCGGCCTCTCATTAATTATGGGTCTTACTCCGTTGTTTTCCCATGTGTAGGCTCACTTTTCTCCTCTATGACCTTCTGAGTCAAGGGGATATGCTATCCAAATCTTCTCAGGATTTTTATAATCGTTCAATTGGTTATTTCGGTTCAATGTCTTCCATTTAAATTTGAATTGAGTTAAAATTGATGCTATATGCATGGCTCTCTGGATGATGCATCTTCAAATTCTACGCCCGCGCTGGAGTACGAACCTCCCACAGATGACCAAGAACTATAATAAGTCTAATACAATGAACACCAAAAGTGGTTGCCAAGCCCCACTCATCTCTTCCCAGTTAAAGTGAACGATTCAGAAATATAAGTAGATAGCCTCCTCTAGAACCTTAACTACGTCAAACCCCCTTAACCAATTTCCCTAAAGGCTCCAACCTAGGCCAAAACTTCCTTGAATCAACCTTAATATCAGTTATATTGTCTCCCTGGCCAGAAGAACGGATGCTCCCTTTAAAATCCAACGAGTCGGTGCCACTCGAGCCAATCCAATGGCTCCCCACCTGTTCTCCCTTTTTGAAAGCACTGAATGGCCCTGAGTCGGCACCCTGTCACACCGGACCACCATGGGTTGGTGCCCTACCATGCTAACCTGCTATTTAGTGGTGAAAAATACCTAGTTAGTGGTGGAAAATGACTGTTACCAGTAACAAATAGATCATAGTTGCTTCAAGTGAAGGGAAACAAAGCTAGTTCGATCTAGACCAACAAGAGAATTGAATGTTCTTCTATTTACAGATGACCTGGGAGTACTTGGAGTACGCTTAGAGTCGACTCGAGAGTCAAATGGAGTCGACTCCAAAGACTCATTTGGAGTAAAACTTGTTGGAAGGTATGAGAGGATCTAGAGCAGGGTGAATAGATCCTATACCAAATTTTTGACCTCTACATGCAATATATAGAAAATAGCACTGCAGTTATCACAAGCAAAGTCAGACGGTAGATTAACGAAACTAAAAGATAGGAGATACTCTAAGATAACACAAGCCACCTGTGAAGAGATTAAAGAAGAAATGGAGAGCAAACTACAACACAATACTTTTAAGGTGGTTCGGCTGCACAAAGGCACACCTACATCCACCCCTCACCAACACAGTGAGGCTTCCACTCCTTGGCCAAAAGAGAGGCATACACACAAGCTGGAAACCAACAGAACATGGGGATTACCCCCAACACACACACACAGATGAGGATAGGTCCTCAAAGCACACGGGAAAGAGATCCCATAAGAATGAAACAAAACAGAGCACAAAACCAGACACACACATGCTGCAACTGCAGCTACGCAGTGATAGCACTCCACACACAAGGTGATTTGTTCTTAAAGGACAAAGACACACAAGAAACCAAGAACAAGAAGCTACAACTATAGCAGTCCCAAGTGACGAAGCACTACGAATGGCACAGCTCAAATAATGATGCAATGGAACCAGGGATGGATGGATGGCTGTGGATCCTTCTCCTTTCCTTTACATTTCTTTCTGATGGAAGTCTGAGCAGGCACTCCTTTCTCTCTTTCCTATATTCTACTCTTCCTGTAGGCCAACTTAGAACTCCAGTAGTAGCTTCATGCAAGGGAAGGACGTCCATTATATAGTCCTCAAAATGTAGAAGTTTTTCCTCCATTTATCTTGAAATTTGAGTAATAGAGATAAAAAAAGGTGCTTTGACCAAGGAAGTCTATAGAACCTTAATTTCTGTTAGCACAGAGGATGTCCTTTTTCTAGAGATATTTTTCCTTTAGACACAATCTCGACTGGCTGGCGTAGGGGATAGAGCTGGTAGTACTATTGAGTGTGGCTTTTGAATTGCTCATTGAGCTCAAATCTGGGGATTTACATCTTAGTCATGCATTTATATATTCGTTGCCCTTTAGCATGATCTCTCTGCTACGCCTTTTAGATCGATCATCACCGTCAAGATGTCATCAAATCTTCATGTGTCCATGGTGATAATCCCCCCATCCCTCTCTCTCAATGTGCCAAGTCCCAGGGAAATTATGAGGATGGTTGTATATGTAAAGCAATCCCAAGTGTTAGATTTCGTATATTTGCCGTTAGTTTATGAAGATGGTTGTAAATGTAAAGCAATTCCAAGTGTTAGATTTCGTATATTTGCCGTCGCTTGACATGGTAGAAAAGGGATTTTTTTTTTTTGCATGTATTATTATCCTCTTACAATGCTTGTGAGAACTTGTTCTGAATTTTTCGCATGTGGTTTGATGACCCGCTGATTCTTCCCAGGGCTGTCACCGGGTTGGAGATGAGAATGGAAATGATACATTCCGTTTTTATTTCCTGTAAGAAGACATATCAGAGATGGAGACAGAAAACGGAAACGGGGTGTTTTCACTTCTGCATCCATTTTCGCTTCCAAATTGGAAACCCATATGGTGGAAAACAGAAACGGGAATGGAAACGGAAGTTTTCACTCATCTTAATTTGTTTGACTAAATTTTAACCATTCAAATTATGTCAGTCTAAATAAGCTATGTAGTATGTAAAATTATAAAATAATAAGTGTCATCAAAATTATTGAAGATAAACTTCAATCTTACAAACATATTGATTGCCCATTCTAAAAAACTCAAAAAAAAAAAAACTATACCACAAATAATATTAAATGATAAACATCGCACAATCCACCACGTGTAAATCTAATGGAGCCTCACATTGGATGTGAAACAGAATCACATCCAATGAATGGTTTAACTCAAATAACTTATCAATGATATTTACTTATCCGTATAAATTAAATGTGTGTTTGTTATCAAAATAGGAAATTGATTTGCAAATGCGAAAATAGCTGTTTTTCGTTTTTGACTCTATTAGTTATCGGGCATCAACTGGACTCTTTCCCATGTCGTCCTGGCGTCGCCGGCCCGCGCCCGCCTGAAGGCCTCGCCCAGGCCGGCCCGCGCCAAGTCCGCACCCCCGGCCGAAACGATCCTGCCGCCTTTGCTGCTTTCCGCGCTCTCGTCGCAAGGCCTCGTCGACTTTGCGAGGCACTGGGCCGACCGGCTCGAACAGGCTTCCGGCGACGAGGCCGCCGCGCTCGTCCGGGCCGCCGCACGCCGCCGCGCCCAGCATTCCCATCGCCTGGTCGCGCTGGACGGCACGCCCGCAGCGCTGGTCGAGGCGTTGAAAGGTTTCGCCGCCAAGGGCAACCACCCGCGCGTCGTCCAGGATACCCAGGTACGGGACGGCAAGACCGCGTTCCTCTTCTCCGGCAACGGCGCCCAATGGGTCGGCATGGCGGTCGATGCCCTGAAGCACAGTGCGACCTTCCGGCGCTCGCTGGAGCAGGTCGATCGTCTGATCGCCCCGGAAATCGGCTGGTCGGTCGTGGACCGCCTGATCGATATCAAGCAGGGCGCGGATCTGGCACGCACCGACGTGGCGCAGCCGCTGCTCTTCGCCATTCAGGTCGGCATCGTCGAGGCGCTCGCGGAATACGGCATCCGGCCGCAGATGGTGGCCGGCCACAGCGTCGGCGAGATCGCCGCCGCCTGGGCTTCCGGTGCCCTGACGCTCGCCGATGCCGCGCATATCGTGGTCGCGCGGAGCCGCCACCAGCAGCGTACCGCCGGGCTCGGCCGCATGGCCGTGCTGGGCCTGCCGGCCTATCTCGGACTGTTCACCGGTGCCGCGACGGCACCACCGACGGTCGAACTGCACGCAAGCCACGGAGGGGTTTGTCTCGTCCGTGCCTGCACCGCGCAGGGCGGCCCCACGCGGCGATGCCGCCTTGAGGGAGAGACACGCATGCAACGCATGATGCTGATGGGAGCGCTGGCGATGACCGCCAGCAGCGGCAGTCCGCCCTGCAGCACCGCGGAGCGTGCCATCTTCGGGTTGGAGAGCACGAGGACGAGCGCGGCTGCGAGCATCATTCCCACACCGGCGAAGATCAGGGTGAGACCGACGTCTGGGAATGATGAACAGGATTCTTAGTCAAGGATATAGCACTAGTATTGTCACAAAGAATGGAAATACATCCAAGTTTGATGTGATAGTCAATGAGCTGGTGTTTAATCCAGAGAACCTAGGTTGCACAGTTTCCTGTTGCAACATGCTCAGCTTCAGCAGTGGAAAGAGTAACAGTGTGTTGCTTCTTTGATGCCCAAGACATTAGACAACCACCTAGGTATTGACAATACCCACTAGTGCTTTTCCTATCTATCCTACCCCCTGCATAGTCTGCATCAGTGTAAGGTGCCTATTCAAACTCACACCTTGCAAGATACCATAGACCTAAGTCAAAGGTGCCAGATAGATATCTAAAAATCTTTTTTATTGCACTCATGTGTGATTCCCTAGGACTAGCCTGAAATCTAGCACATAAATATATAGAGAATTGAATATCTAAGGATCCAATCATATCTCAGAATGTTTTGGGATCAACCAATTTACCTTCCTGGTCAGCATCAAGATTGGTTGATGTACCCATTGGTGCAGTGATGGCCTTGAGGTTTTCCAACTTGTACTTCTTCAATAGATCCTTGAGATATTTGGCCTGAGTGATGAAGCTTCCCTCTGAAGTCTGACAAATATGCAATCCAAGGAAAAACTTCAGTTCTCCCATTAAACTCATTTCAAATTCTTCAGTCATTAAATTTGAGAATTCCTCAAACATAGATGGTTTAGTTGACCCAAACACTATGTCATCCACATAAATCTGAATGACTAGAATATCCTTGTTATCTACCTTAGTGAACAGAGTTTAGTCAACCTCACCTCTTGAAAAACCTTTACCTGTGAGGAAAGAGCTCAATCTGTCGTACCAGGCTCTAGGAGCTTGCTTCAGTCCATGTAGTGCCTTATCCAGCTTATACACATGATCAGGGAAGTCAATGCATTCAAAACCAAGGGAGTTGTTTAACATAAACATCCTCTTTTATTAATTCATTTAAAAATGTATATTTGACATCCATCTACTGAAGTTTTATTCCTAGGCTATATACAAATGCAAGAAGAATCCTAATGGCTTCTAGTCTGCCTCCAGCCTTCTCTTGAGCAGATCTGGCTCTGGCAATTTTATCAGAGCTGCTCCTACAAGACAGGAAGAATTTGGTGCTAATTTTACGTCAATCGAAGCTCGGGATCGCCAGCAAGAATTCCCGCCATGAAGCTGCGCAGATCTGGCCGAGCCTGCTGTCCAGATCTATCCAGATCTCAAATTCTATGATACGAGAATTTTACAGATCTACTCTCAGATCCATTAAATCTGATATTTTCCATGGTCGTAGCTCTCCCTGTCTTCTTCGTAACGCTGCCAACCTCGCATCGTTCGGAGATCCGTACTGATTGTGGCAAATATTTTCGTGAGACTGTGCCAACCACCCTATGCATATCCGATCTAGAACCAGAAGTAACTTGCAGAAGCTGTCCCATCTCCCTCCTCTCATATCTGACCGATCCCTTTGGTCTGGGTCTTCCTCTGGATGTCACCGATGATTTGCAACAAACAGCGACCCGTTCCGACACCAGGAACCATTTTTCCAATAATTATTTGTCTGTCTGTGTAGTTCTGTGCGAGGAGAACCAGAGGCCTCATGCAGGCACCGTCCCGCCTAGATCTGATCAGATCTGATTGCGCCACTTGGCTGAGACATTCTTCATCCTGTCGCGGACATTCTCCAACAAATGACACCCTGATCGGACATCGAATCTAGCCATACCGACTTCCCCATCTTTGCTGTGCCGGGTGACCAGCGCGAGCAGAACCAGTCGGCTTCCAATTGGCTCACCCGATCGGCCTCGACTCGCCCCCCTCGCCTCCTACGAGTGTGACCAGTCAACCTGTGTTCTAGCAGCTCCGAATTTCGTTGTTGTATCCCTTTACCTCCCTACGTGGAGTGGGCCAAGTTTCTGAAATTGTAACAATTAATTATTTATGTATATCGGGGTTGTTCGAATTCCGTCGGGATTTTCTTCCCCACGCACTAGTCGTGGAGGTACGTGCATGTTCCTAATTCCTAGCATTTTGGGGTCCTAGCTTGTGTCACATCAAGTGGTATCAGAGCAAGTCATTGACTTGTCTCTACAAGTCAAGTCCTAGGGCGCAACTCTTAACATAGAAGCACATGAAACGTGATACTGATTTGTCATGACTCGTGAGTATATTTTTTTTGATACCAAAAAATCTAACGGAGTGTTACGAAAAGTAGAGATTATTGAATCACTCAAACTCGAATCTTATCCTACGCATCATATCACCTTTTTTTATACCACCGTCATAAAATCTCATACTCACATCTCTCGAGAATTAAACGTGAACCAAATAAATTCTCACAGGACTCGATCTCGGGTCTCTCTTATGAAAAAGAAAACCTTTCCCACCGAGTCATTCGGGATCCTCTTTTACTCAAGAGCATTGTTAAAGAGTCAGACAGATGAAACTGACAATCTACAGTTAATTAATTAGACCATCCAACTCAAAAGCTCAATGTGAAATTGACAATATAGAGTAACAGCAAAAAATTAACAGCGTACGAAGCTATGACGTAGAATGGCATGCAGATAAATTGGAGCTATAGTTAAACTGTTTTCAATACATTATGAACGGTACCGAAGTTCGGTAGGAACGCTTATGAATTTCCCCCTTTTTTTCTGAGAGAACATATTGTAGTGATGAATAAGAAACAAGATTGTACAATCCAGCACGCCCTTCATGGTGGACACCTGGTCTATGCTTTTGTCTCCCCAGAAGCATAGAGTGCTTTTATATCCTCAACATCATCATAGCTACCAAGAAATATGGGTGATCTTTGGTGAATCGTTGTTGGAACCAGATCGAGTGCCCGTTGCTTGCCGATGAAAGCTTTACCTCCTGCTTGCTCCATCAAGAATGACATAGGAAAGACTTCATAGAAGAGACGTAGTTTTCCATTTGGGCTCTTCTTATCTACAGGGTACAAAAAGATACCCCCATAAATTAGAGTTCCATGAACATCAGCAACCGTGCTTCCAACATATGTAAGTGACTTTGGGGATGAACCATTCTGAGGGAACTTGCACCTTCCTACATACTTAGACATTGGCCCATCCTAGTTTTTGGCATTCCCTTCATTCACTGAGTATATTTTTTCTTTCTTTGGGATCTTTATATCCAGATGTGTCAGTATGAATTCCCCAATTGCCTGCTATTTCCACAGGGGAAAATGTTTCACTGGGCACCTCACACCCATGCAGAAGTTTTTTTTTTTAACTTTCTCTGAACCGTGCTGATGTTCTTGATGATCTCAATCTCAGAGAAAACTAGCTACTTGGTCCATTTCATTCAATGATTCAATTTTCACCCTGGGAGAACCAAATTAAGAATACCCTTCAGTTGATGCATCCCTTGCACAGCTCTAAGAGAAATCAAATAATCATTTCCTAAGGTTTGACTTAAGGATGTTGGAAATTATGCTAATTAAAATCCTTTTACGGGCATTTTCAAATGCTACGCAGGTCACCCAATTTCATCCTGAATGGGCCTGCAATAGGGAGGCTGGCAGGTCAATTTCAGAGTTGTGGTATGCTTTATTGAACCCAAGTTTTTGATGACGCACCGATAAAGAAGAGATATATTGCGTAGGTGCAGAACTGCAGATCGTGGAGGTTGTTCGGATGCGGTGCTCACATTACCATTAGTGGCGGAAATTATACCGTCAGTATAGATAAATAAGAATAGCTGATTATACTTCATGATTTGAAAAAAGAAAAGAAAAGAAAGGTCACCTAATTCTCATTACCATTCATCACTGCTTCAATGTTATGGTTGTCAATTTGGATCTGTATCTTACCGGTGTGGCTGCGCCAGCTCTAGCTCCATCTTCTGTAAGCACTCGTGGAGCAAAGCGTTCTATTCATCTCTTCTATCGCTGTGTGCAGTTGTGGCGTTTTTGCCAACAATCGGAGGAGCCTGCAACTCACTCCGTCTGCTTTGGCCGCGAAGAGAAGCTTCCCGAACATCAACTTCAGAAAGCACCGTAGGGTCATGTCTCCCTGTCACGTCCCGAGCACGGAAGATAGTCGGATGCATGACACGTCTATATAGATCATGTCATTAGAGCGATAGAATTTAACATACAAAATTACGGAGTGCGCAAAAGACTAATAAAATCTAATACATCCCAATAGTCTAAGTGACAATTATTTGATTAACTAAAGGAATTAAAGATAGTCCATGACAACTCCAAATTTAGAAAGCCAAACATTAGGTTTCGGGCGCGCGGCAAGCACCCGTGCTTGCACGCTAAGGACGGATCGCGCCATATCGCGGGAATATCGCCAAGGAACGGGCCGGGAGTCCCCATGACCGACGCCAAGCTGCTCCATCTCGAAGACCTTCATGCCGGCCAGCGCTTCACCGGCCGGGGAAGCCATACCGTCGATCCGGCACGTCTCAACGCTTTCGCGACCGAATTCGATCCCCAGCCCTTCCATCTCGACGATGCGGCGGCGCGCGCGAGCCTGTTCGGCGGCCTGGCCGCCAGCGGCTGGCACACCGCGGCCATCACCATGCGCCTCACCGTCGACGGCACCCTGCCGCTGGCCGGCGGGCTCATCGGCGCCGGGGCGGAGATCAGCTGGCCGCGCCCGACCCGGCCGGGCGACACGCTGCGCATCGAATGCGAGGTGCTGGAGGTGACGCCCTCCCGGTCGCGCCCGGACCGCGGCATGGTGAAGATCCGCACGCTGACGCTCAATCAGCATGACGAGGTGGTGCAGGAACTCGTCTCCAAGGTCATCGTGCCGCGCCGTCCGGCCGCCGGCTAGGCGAAGATCCGACGCGCGGCGGCGCTTCACGGTTCAGCGCGGCGGCTGGACGAGGAAGAAGGCGGCATGGCGGGCAACGGCACCGCAACCGGCGAGCAGCAGGACCAGAGACAACTGCGCCGTCCTCACGGCACGGCGCTGACGCTGCCCGAGGACGTGACGGTGCCGCCATAAGGACCGGTCACCGTGCCGGTATGGCTGCAGGTGCCGCCGGCGCAGAGCGAGGGGCCCATGCGGGCGTTGCTGGCCAAGGATCCCGATGCCACCGTGCATGTCTTCGACGGGCTGAACCATTTGATGCAGCCCGCCGACAAGGGCACGCCGGACGAGTACGCAGGAGCTCCTGAAGGAGACGAGCCGCTCGTTGTTATGTGCCTCGGGCGATCCGTCAGGCCTATCAAACGGTTCCTCGAAGTCTGCCGGGAGTTTGCAGACAAACAGCGGGAAGAGTATGTCACGGTTCGGACTTGCAAGAGCCGCTGGGATGAGAGTTGGGACAGTACCATTTTACCATATGTGCATCGACCTTCTTGGTCTATGACACATATGTGCGTCGACCTTCTCGAGTCAGTGACATATGTGAATTAACCTTCTTGGTCTATAACACATATGTGCATCGACCTTCTAGAGTCAGTGACATATGTGCATCGACCTTCTTGGTTTATAACACATATGTGCATTGACCTTATAGTGTAGAAGCAAGAGTATGCATCAACCTGACTATGCTGACATGCTACTGAGTATCACCCTGATAATCTTGAGAATTAATGATGCATTGGCCTTGCTATCATGAAGCCCAATGATGCATTGACCTGTTAAGCAATTCAGCACACATTGACCTATTCCCCATGCACGCAGCGACTTGATGATTTTACATGAATGAATGCATGGACCTATTGTCTAGAACGATGTTAATATGTTGATCATGCCTGACTTCATCCTTGCTTTCTTTAGCTCAATATGCTAATTTCTTTCTGTCATCAGTTCTCCACTACCTGGCTATCTTGCCTCAATCCTGTACCACACTTTATAGCAACTCATGAAAATGTTCATGTAGTACATGTCCTTATCAAAACCACAGACGACAATGTTTGCAATCATCAAACCACAATGGATTAATGCAACATAAACACATGTCATCACACGCAGATGAGTCATAGTGTTTGAAATCATCAAAACCACAGTGGTACATCACAAGTTTCAGACACTTTGGCTTCTGCAGCGTCATCTATGAACGGGTTGAGTCAATCAAACGTGTGTAGCACTGGTGTAAACAACTTGAGACATGGTATGCCACAGAATATTTATGGCAATTCACAAAGGCAAATTCAGGAGAAGCAACAACAACAACCTATTATTTACCAGAAACCCCATCAACAGTCTTCAGAACCACGCTTGTATGCACAATAGTAGCAGTAGCTGCTGCAAATGCAACAACTTCTGCTACAGAGGCATGTGCGACAATAAACAACAAAAACAAACAAACCAAAACAAACAAATAGCAAAATAAACCAAAAAAAGTTTAGTCGACTAATGTTGGTCTCATCTGACTGAATTCAGCCGACTGAGAACTCAGTCGACTGGCGGTGCAGTTCGCCGTCCTGATCGGCCTGATCCTGACCACCACGACCATCTACCGCCAGACCCAGTTCGGCTTGGCGCGCGGGCTCGGCGCCGGCGACGGCGACCGCATCGTCAATGTGTTCACCAACTGCCGGAACGCCTTCCCGCAGGAGGTGCGCAGACTGCCGGGCGTGGCCGGCGCCGCCTGCTCCACCATGCACGCCCTGAACCTCGCCGGCCTGACCCAGGCGGTCCACGTCGCCGGCGGGCGGCGGCTGGAGTTCAACGTCGCGCCGATCGATGTGGGCCTGCTGGAGCTCTACCGGGTCCGGCCGCTCGCCGGGCGGCTGTTCTCGCCGGGTAGGGGTGAAGACGAGGTGCTGACCGACCGCAAGTCCAGGACCCAGCCGACCGTGGTGCTGAACGAGACCGCCGCGCGCGACCTGGGCTATGCCGACCCTCGCGCGGCCGTCGGACATTCGATGTTGTGGACGCGCGCCCTGGAGCCCGATCTGGAGCCGGTCACCGGGCAATCGGAGATCGTCGGCGTGGTTGCCGACATCCCGGCGACGGTGCGCACGCCGGTCAACCCGACCTTCTACTTCCTCGCGCCCCGCAACATGGACCTGGTGTCGATCGAGATGACCGGGCGCGACATGCCAGGGACCCTGCGGGCCATCGAGGCCGCTTGGAAGCGCACCGGCAATGACCGGCCGATCTCCGAGATGTTCTACGGGCAGTTCCGCCAGAACCTCTATCTGGACCTCGTGATCCAGGGCGAGATGATCGCCATCTGCGCCGGCCTCGCCATCGTGCTGGCGTGCCTCGGCCTGTTCGCCCTGTCGGCCTACATGACCGAGCGGCGGACCAAGGAGATCGGCATCCGCAAGGCGATGGGCGCCGGCCGATGGGACGTGATGGCGCTGCTGTTGTGGCAGTTCACGGTCCCGGTGCTGGTCGCCGTCGCCGTGGCCGCGCCGGTCGGCCTGCTGGCCATGCACGACTGGCTCAGCCAGTTCGCCTACCGCGTCGCCCTGTCGCCCTGGACCTTCGCCGTCGCCGCCGCGGCCGCCGTGCTGATCGCGTGGTTTAGAGATGCGGTTCCTGTATGGGCTGCGACTACGAACAGAGAACCGTTTCGACAGAGAAACCCTAAAACGGTAATATTCGGATCTAAATCCATGAAATACATGCAATGTAGCCCTTAAAAATTGGGAAAAATAATACAAGAAGAGAGGGGACATGCCGATGAATACGTTTGAATCGGAACCCAAGCGGGGAGACCTCTCTTGACTAGCGTCGCAACTAGTAACAACAATGGGAGCTTTGGCGCAACGAGTAGGAGTGGGAAGACCTCTCTTGACTAGCGCCGCAACCAAACCAGCAATCATCATACCTACAGAAGATGGGAGCATGGGAACATACAATTGCAACAGTTGGTTCACTGCCCTGATAATGGAGCTAGCAGACAGAGTGTGACCCCCTCAAATCTGTCCCAATTCCTACTCAACCAGAGCTCTCAAAGGATCGCCATGAAGAGCGGTCGAAGGAGAGTAGCTGAAGGACCAGAAAAGGGCGCAATGCAATAAAGAGACCAGATGTGGAAGAGGAACGACCACCAGCTGGTAACACCAAGATCATGTTCGAGAAATGATCTCAAAGGGAGGGCGCCATAGATCTATGAGGGTCAGTTTGATAATCGAGTCCAGTTAGCGCAAGCGACCTCGAGAGTCGCTTGTGCTAACCGAGTTCAGTTAACACCTTTGTGTGTGAGGAGAGAGTTGAGACTCACCATTCTCTCTCTCATCTGCTCTTCCACCCTAACCCGTTCTCAAAACCTCTCTGAAAGAATAAATACTGTAAGTTAGTCTTAGAATCTCCACTAGGTAATGCCTGCACGCAGCAACAACTCATCAGTCGGCATACAATTGTAAATCATAGGCCACATGAAACTAGACCATTTCAAGGGAATGTAAGAAGCCTATAAGAGATGCCAGTGGCCAAATTGATCGTCTCGGTCACGGCTCGAGATGGGACGGTACAGGTTGGTACTATCGTTACATATCGAGACGGCAAACCATAATATATATATATATATATATATAACGAAATAAAAAAATTCAAATGATATTCTATCTCAACTGGTTAGTTGTTGCGTCTTTATTAAAATATTCCTCCCTCTGAGTGTGTGACATGAGACACACCAGTGATGACTCAAATACAACATTATTTATCAAGAGAGTATATGATCATAGAAAAGTCAAAAGAATGGGGGTTGAATAACATATAATATCATGCAAGCATATGATGAAAACATGCAATATGTAGTGCATACATCTAGACATGCACACATAAAACTATGCAACATGGTGGAGGATACAAAGGTTCAATTTTCACTTGAAACACAATATGCTTGAAGGTCCTAGATGCACTTAACTCATGGATTTTTATGCTATCCTAAATTCATTATTGAGGCGCAATTTACAGATTTTTCTGTCTTTGGTGTTATGAAAATTGCATAGATGAAAACACTAAAAAACACACAAGTTCAAGAACCAAAAATAGACCTATGACTCATGTGAGTCGACTCTCTCAAGACATCATCCTAAGTTCTTCAGAAGGCCTATAGAACAAAACCAATACGAAAGAGGGTCGACCCTTGGGGTCGACACCTTCAAAATAGAATGCTGTAGAACAATCAAAGTATTATGACTACACACCCATTAGTAGAAATTGACATTTTCAACAATCAATAACAAAAATTTTAAGCAATCCACAGCCTAAACATTCAGCACAAATTGTCCTTCCTTAGGAATGAGCCTAAGCCTTAAATTCAGATCATTTAGTTTGCAACTCCCCCTCACTATGTGCATGAATTTCACAACTGACATTTTGACAAAAATTATGTATCCTATAACCTATATGAACAATTGACTAATGGTACTAGGTGGAGAACTTGATCCAAAGATCATCTCTCGCATGGTGATAATTTTCAGACAGGAATGACTTACCCTTCCTCATGGCACCATTTAATATACAATGAAGTCATACAATGATGATTCATAAAAGAAAATGCAGTGCAATCTTAACAAATTCTTCAAACTCCCTCTTAAGACAAGACTTATTGACACAGGGGCTTACTTACAAGTGAGCAGAAACTAAGTTCTGAGCAGGACATCATCAAACATCCGAAAGAGATTCATAGTAGTTCAGAATTTTTTGACTTTTACAGGTCTACAAAAAACACTATTGACAACGATAAAGTGACGGTAGTAATGGAATTTAACCCATCCTCACCCCCCCACACATCCAAAAAAGGCATGCAACCTTGGTCAAATGGGATTTGGATTCAAAAGAAAAATTCTCGACATATCTGGCACTATATGGGATGAGAGATTTTGAAAAATCTTTGGAAGGTTAACGCGTTTCCAAACGTGCCCTCGAGCTGAGTCGAATTGATTCAACTATGTTTTTGGTATGACCATCATACGATGCTCTACACAAGTGAACTCGCACCGATACGACAAATTATTTTGTCAAGTGTCTACACAAACCACCACCAAACAGAGGAGTCGCAACACAGAGTGAACTCAACCCCAAGACTCGCATTGAAAGACTATGGAAATACATAAGAAAGTAAGAATAGCACAAACCTGCCCATCGAAGATAGCCGTAAGTGTTATTGCCTGTGCTACACTTGAATTTGTTTAATGGGACCTGAGTCAAGGAGCTAAGGTAGCATAGAGCCATACTGAGCATCATAGCGGAGTGTCGAGGGAGACGTTCTCAATAGTAGAAGAGCGTGGCAGACGTATGGATCAATACTCATACACAAGAATAGAAGTTTTTATCGAGAGTTATGGATCCCGAAATAATCTTTCGATACTTGAGTCAATAAACAAGTGAGAAAAAGAAGGGATAAGCCTCAAGAGTGAATGGTGACTAAGGTGAGATTGGTCAGGGAGCGATCAAGACATATCTAAAACATGAAGGCCCGTCAACCTAAAAACTTGACCCGTGAAGACCTGCGAGTCGGATTAAGAATTTTAACCCGTATTGATCACTAATTGGTGCGATCCAATATGTGCGATACGAATGATATCGTATCGATTTGTCAAACATTAATTTCAAATACCACGTGCTGCGCTGTAGTAGGTGTAGCAATATGCTACTGGAGCTAACAATGCGGTCATTTTCTTTTAGGGCGCCTTTGTTAACCGAGCGGAGTTAGCGTACTCGACCCCGGAGGGTCAAGCACGCTAACCGCCCCCAGTTAGCGCTTCTGTGTGAGAGGGAGGCGGGACCCACTGCACCCTTCTCTCTCATCAGTTGAGATATTCTCCCGACATTTCTGCAATCAAAGTGGCCCAAAGAGAGATTTGATATATCATCACCTACGGGAGTGAATTTTGCTATGGAAACGTGCATAATTGGACCATTATTTTATAAGATGTCTATGAGCGTTGTTCAAACGAAAGAACCTGATGATCTCTCCGTTTAAGTCATTTAGCTAGATATAAATATTATGTATTAAATAATAGTGAGGAGGGTAAACCTGGTTTGGTCCATGACGAGTCTAATATTGCGAGCTCACGGCAGCCTGGGCCCAGATACCAGAAATAGAAACCTGCGACGGTTACGGCCCAGTTAGCCAGGCCCAGAACGACTAGACATCAGATTCGACAACCACCAGAAGGTGGCAGCCCAGGCGCGATGATCGCTTGAAGACTCTCCGACGACTGACCGTTTCTCTCACGACGTCCGCATTTAGCCCATGAGAGGCGAGCACGCGCCCCCCATGAGCACCGTGAGACTCGCCCAGAGAATGGCCGGCGCCAAGGAACTCTCCCTCCAACGGAAAACTCCCGCCTCGACCGCGGGGGACGTTGCTCCATGATCCATGACTTTCCCTGCAAAGGGATAGGTCTCCACCTCCAGGACAACCCCATATAAAAAGGACATCGACTAAGGAGAACGGACATGGTGGAACTTCTGCCAAGAGCCTTACACGGATAATAGAGCTACTCATTCTACTACTGTGACTGAGAGGTCTCACACACCCACATTCCCTGAGAGAGAGAAGTCCTGTAATGACCCGAGATCCGAGTACCGGAAAGGAACCGGCACGACTCGAATCTCGGCCCACCACCCACGAGCCCGAAGACTCGGAAGGGTTAAAGGATAGGTGTGGTGTACATAGAAATGAGAAATAAAGTAAGACAATAGATATAACAACAGAAATAAACAATTACAACAGAGTCCAGTCCAACAAAAGTACAGTCTAAAGCAGTAAAACGTACCACATGCCAAGTGAACACTCGGCCCGACGAGCTGGCAACTAAGAATCTCCACGCTACGCCCTCGAACCTCGAGGAAGATTGCAACACCTGAAAACCAGGGGTGAGCGTCCTATCACTGGCTCAGTAGGGGTCCCGCAGAACCCCAACCGAAAACAACGGCGGTAGCGGAAAGCAGCAACTACAGCTAGAACAACAACAGCAGCAGGAGTAACTACAACGATGATGGCGAAAACACGGCCGCGCACGGATACCGAAAACACGGCAGCCTCAGAAATCGCGGCTCTACACTACTCCTATCGGAACGGAACCCAACACCCCGATCCCACAGTCGGGGGACCACTAGAACACGAACCACCAGACTACAACCGCCCTAGTCACGCTACCAGAAAAACGACACGACGCCACTATCGTGGAGGCCTGTCCTCACAGACAAGGACACACCGAAACCACACGATCTGGAAACATAATCACGACCTCGCCATCGTGAACTCTACGCCGTCGAGGGAGAAGCCCTCGGTGATGCTCACCGGAAATCCTAGACCTCAATTCCAGGAGAACGCCCAGAACTACACACGAAATCCCGTCTCGCAGACGGAAAACGGAAATCCGCGACACGACAACTCACGTCACGTGACGTGAGTACCGCCCACCAGAAGCAAGGCCGGATGCGTCCACTGACGTCTTAGTCCACGCCTCAGGTGTCTCCCTCCGGCCCAGCGGGAACTGAGACACCGTACTAGTAACATAGAACAAGGACTAGCTAAGGTCACGCTCGTCAGCGCGTGTCCTCCGCCCCCAGTTACGCGTGCACACACAGACCATTTGCTCTAGACCGAGTCCTCTAGCTGGTTTTCCCCCCAGCCGGACTCAGGCTGCAAAGACAAGGGGCCCTACAGTAACCAGCGTAAAACCGTCTCACTCGGGTCACGCTCTCCACCACTCCCAAGTGGGTCGGCACCCGCGTGCGGAGGAAAGCTACGACTAGTGGGGGCTCACAAAACGTGAACACTGAAAATCACGTACGCACCCATCTCGAGTAACGTGAGGAAATATGTAAGGCCCGTGCCTTGGCGGATCCTTAGTGGTTTGGATCTAATCTTTATTCCGTGGATTCGGCCTATTTTTGCGGATTTTTAGACTATTTTTAGGCATTTATTTGATTGAGTTAGTTTTCCCGCCGAACGAAAAAAACGGGTTGGACGGATCTGACACGGGGCAATACGGGTCTTATGTGGGACGTTCTTTTTTGACATAAAACGGTCATTTCAACTTTTTGAGAGGCCAACGAGATGAAAGGTTATAATTTGTGTTGACTTTGTGCACCGAATTTGGTGCACAAAGTATTACTCATCAAACATGTTCCGGCGAGTATTCCGATCACAAGAAGCATAAATGAAAATGACTAGAAGGCTGTGAACGCCATTAGAATTGAATGCCACTGTCAAATGCTGGGGGTGACATTCAATGATATCAAGAGATAATTCCCTGCTCCTGAATAGCCAGATTTTCGATTCCTCACCCTGTTTCCCTGCTACACAAGGCAAATTAATCCTCTGGGCAATCCTGCTGGATCGACATAAAAAGGAATTTTTGGTTCCAGAATAGCAACAATTTCTAGTCTGTGTTGTCTTGGTGTGCTTCGCCAAGGCTTCTGATAGAAGAAGAGTTCCCGATCCCTCTCATGTTCCATATATAAGCATAGACTTAAACGTAAGGATTTAATTAATAGGCAGGGGCAGCAGCAACCAATTGCTTCGCTTTCGATCTCGTTATTCGAGAGTCTGATATGTTGCAACTGAGATACTTTGTTAACTCTTACACTTGATATGGAGATATGAAAGATAAAAATTAGAATATTTATATGTTTTGAGGGTATATACATAAGTATCTTTTCGACTATAAAATGATGTATATTTTCATATTCAGTATGTTATGAATATTCGTACTTTAAAATGTTGTCAAGTTAGATATCATTTATCGTTGTTTAATTTATATTTTTTGGTTCTAAACTCATCGTAGAACTTTAAGGGATCTTTACATGTATATACCCATATAAATATAGTTATTGTCAAATAAATCTCTTATTAAAACCTGTTGTTAAGATAATGTTATCAGAACTTGAACCAGTGTCTGGACCGGTCAATGAGCTAGTTCAGTTCGAACTGATTGGACTGTTTAATCAAACTAGTTTGAACCGTAACATCATCATAATATTGATACATTGTTGGACCCGATTTTGCAAAATTCAGTAGAAACCAACATAGAATCACATAGTATGCATTGCATGACTATAGAAACAAGTAATGAAAGATAATGTATAAAATGATTCAGGACTGTACCTCTGAGACTCGCTGTGGCGTTGGAAAAATTGATATAAACCAGAAAAGAGTTCGCTGAGGTGAGGCATCAGAACTCTCTTTACTGAGCCATCTTCGACTTCCAAATCACAATCCAAAATCAAAAGGTTCTCAATAAAGCTGAGCACAGAGGATACTACTGTATCAGATGCAGTCTTCTCAGTTAAAATTGAAAAGATAGTAGGAAGGAGATTGTCCAAAAATGAAATGCAACTGGGATTTTTGCTCATTGCAATAAAGCATCGAAGCAAAGAACTTGGGTTTCCACTTCCGGAGACATCTTGTTTAAAGCTGTCGATTAAAGGCTTTACAGATGTAAAAAAGGTATCCCAGACCTGAGAATAAAGATCATAGCACTCAAATCTATTCAGTGCAGAGCAGAAAGTCTTTAAACATAAAGATCGCAAATCTTTTGCCTCCTCATTAGATCTTTTCCTCTGCACAGTATCAAACATATCAAAGAAAACGTAGTTACTACGACATAATAGTGAACAAAAGGGAAACAGGCCACATGTACGTATAATTCATACATGTCTACATGTGCACACACGCACACACAACTTCCTTCCATACATTGGCAATTACAAAGCAGAGGAATCTAAAGATTTCACTTAAGGTCAATGGGGATATAATGGAAGAAAAGTTGATTTTTAAGTAAGTTCATTGATCATTATAAACAAGTATCCAAGGAAGAAGGGTGATGGAAACCTCAACATTGTAGTGGGACTGTTACTTAGGCTGACTAAAGCAGGTAGAACATTAGATGGATCTAGAGTAAGAGACCAGGAATGATGTTTTCAGTATGAATGGTAGCAACTTGCCTGGGCAGGATGGTGTCCTATTGATTCTTACCTGTTGTTTTGGGAAGTGACGAAGGATGATTTGTTAACAATGATAAGGGAGTTTGAAATTAATATCTTGTCAATGTAAGGATTTTTATTCTACCCATCTATACAATAGGGATATAAATCTTATTGATGTAGCTCCGGTGCTATGTTTAGCTAGGCTTCAGACCATCAAGAGTTCATAGGTAGCATAAGAGAGAACATGGTAACTAAATAGAGGAGGCTATACGGCGGCTGGGGTTGGTATGAAGGGATGCACACAGCGGCCAGGACATGAGGAGATGGTACAAGCTTGATCCGACGGCCAGGGATAGCCTGACTTGGTGGCTAATGGCACTGAGGCGGTGGCTGGCTCTTGATCTGGCGGCTAGACAGGCGCCACTTGGTGGGGATAGTGGGTGGTCTTGAGAGAGGGAACTGGCGGCCAAGGCATTGTTGCTATAGTGTTGCGTGAGAGGGGGTCGGTGACTGGCACTGTAGCTACAGTGCCTGGCTGCCGTATCAGGGGCTTTATAAGCCAAAAAGGGGATAGAGAAGGTGGAATTTAGGGGTTTTGAGATAGAGAGATGATTTAATTACTCTTGGAGGTAGGATGCCAAGGCCAAGTAGTACGAAAATGTGAGCAAATAGGATTATTGGGTTGTATAGGTTGAGGATCCCACCGATAACACGAATGGGGTCTACTGAGCCATACAAGGGGCACAAAACTTTATTCTCCCTCGGATCAGTGAACAAGGGATCCAGGAGCCATGTGATGACTTCACAGGTCCCCAGTCCCTCCGAGGATTCATCACCCACTGAAAATCACTTTGCAATGCGAGAATCAAACTCATTTATACCAACGAACACACAGAGGCCCTATCTGAGTAGTGATAGACCTCTAGTGGCCTTTGGGTTTACACTGAAAACTCTGGAAAGGAATTACAAGGGATGTGGAAGGGGAATAATTTGCATAAGAGCCCAAGTGTTCAACTTATCATTCAATCTCACGGAGGGGAAGATAGAGAGAAAGAGAAAATATCAGTGCCAAATGGGCAACCCACGATATTTATTCATCCATGAGATATGACAGATGCTACATTCATGAAATCAATAAAACATAGCGAAGAAAAATGAGTAACAGTAGAGTGGGGGTAAGGGGTAAGGTGATTGCAAGACCCTACATAAAGGAGATCAAAAATAAGCAGCCAAAGGGTTGGACGCTAATTCTTTTTAAACAGAAAATGAAATAATGAGATGTAGAGAGCTAGCAAGACATGAGTTGTTCATGCATGTGACATATATTTTACATATTAACGATGTTTGATCTTGGATTAGAGAAAACCTACCTTTTTGACTTGATCTAGACGTCAGATAGAGAAAAATAAGAGTAATAGCAGCAGTAGGCAGACAACACCACAATTGCAACCGTAATAACCTCAGCAGCCGAAGCAGTTTCAGTGGCAGGAGCACTAGCAGAGGGAATAAGATGGAAGAAGCAAGGCTTCTTCTCAGCAATACGGTAGCATCAATAACAGCAACTTCAGCGAGGGAAGAAGGAAGATAGATATGTAGCAACGACAGTAACTATCGTACGTAGGAAGATGAAAGACAATAATCCCTCTCATCACGTATGGCCAGCAAGAAGACTCGTTGGAAGATGACAAGAAGAAGAAGAAGCATGCGTGTTCCTCTTCACGTATGGAAAGCAGATGCAGGAGAGAATTCTCCTTTATGTACTAGCGGCAGCAGGTCGATGTCGATGAGCAGCAGCAACAGGCTTGCCCGATCGATAGGGTTTATATTTATAGGGAGAGGGATCCTTTGGAGGTTCAGAATCCTAATGGGATTTAATGCCCACGTAAATAATTCTACTAATCTCTAAAGTTTCCCGAGCTTACTCATTTCTCTCCATATCTGTCGCCGCTTTCCCAAATTGAACTAATAACCCTAATCCTATTCGCATGCAAGCTTCAATCGTGAGATAGTCTTTGGGCTTTGAAACAAACCCTATTGTACATATATGTATATATACCCTATATTCCCTTGGGACGTAGGAAATGTTGTGGTCTTTTAAGGCCCATTAGCTATTAGTTCTTTTGGCCAATATATATACATATGGGAGGCCTATATGTGTGTGGCTTATTTGCAAGGCCCACTGTATATGTAGGTTAAAGCCCATTAGACTTTTGAATGTGTGACACTTTTGTAATTGGGCATTTTAAAATTGATTTGGGCACTATGACTATTTAATTAGAGTTTTTATTTACTTTCGCCGCATAGATACATGGAATACATCATGTACTCCAGATAACTGGGGTGGCAAAGCTAGCCTGTAGGCAACTTCTCCAACTCTCTCCAGAATCTCAAACGGGCCAATGAATCTCGGACTTAGCTTGCCACGAATGCCAAACCTTTGAACTCCTCGCAAAGGCAAAACCTTCAAGAACACATGCTCGCCCACTTGAAACTCCAATTCTCTTCTTCTGTTATCTGCATAACTTTTCTGCCTTGACTGAGTAACTTGTAGATGATTTTAAATAATCTGGATATTCTTGGATGATTCTGAGATGAGATCTGGTCCTCGTCATTGCTTCTCACCTACTTCATCCTAGCACAACGGTGATCGGCAACTCCTCCCATAAAGAGCTTCGAACGGTGCCATCTGGATACTGGACTGGTAACTATTATTGTAAGCAAATTCTATGAGGGCCAACTGTTCGTGCCAACTACCACCAAAGTCGATCATGTAAGCCCTCAGCATATCTTCGACAATCTGATTAGTTCTCTCAATTTGCCCATCCGTCTGAGGATGAAAAATAGTACTAAAGTTTAGATGGCCTGAAACCAAGTCTTTGCACGTTTACACAAACTCTGTGGACTTCATACCCTGTGCAGGTTTCTCACTGAAACAATTTTCTTGCACGATCACACATACCCCGTGCAGGTTTTCTCGAGTCAAAATCCTTGAACGATTCTATGAAGTCCTTGCATTTCTTTATAGGGTTCGTGCTTGTAAAATCTCGTGCACATTTTTTTGTGTCTAACAAGGCCGTGATCATTAGTACAAGTCTGTGTATATTCTATGATAGGGCTTCTTCTTTAAAGTAATCTAATATCTATTTCTATGATTAACAGATGTTAATTTCATAGAAGACGATGGTGGCACGTGCTCCAAGATCTGATGACTTGGCAGGATCATGTCACGTGTCGAAGCTCTAGGGCAAAATTTCGTGGAAGACACACGCCCACATGCTACTGATATAAAAGGGTTTTTCACTCCTTCCTGCTGGGAGCAATCAAGTGTAATTTCAATAGAGGAAAAAGGAGAAAAGAGGTGGTATCAGGTGTATTCGATAGTCCTATCGGGTATATCTGGTCTCCGAGATCCGGTCGTCACAGCCCTGATGCATTGACGTGGTTGCCTTTGAAGGTTCACACCCTGCCTTGATACGTCGATGCATCATCTTGATGCGTAGGCTTCATATGTAATCTGGCAGTTGATCTTCTTAGCGTGTCGAGGCAAGAAGTTTCAATGATAGGTTGAGTCTATATGTCGCATCCTATTGTGTTGATGTGTCTGCTGGGTGCATCGACGTATCTGACTGATTATACATTCTGAGCTAATGGTCCTTCATATGGACTCCTGATGTGTCGAGGTATTTCTTGATTTCAGCAGCGCAGCTCTACAAACTTTCTTCGAAAGTTGTAATTGCATCAAGACATCTGCCGGATGCATCGATGCATCACTCCAAATTTGGTAGAAGGTTTGTGACTGCATCGAGGTATCGGCTAGATGCGTCGATGCATTTGTCTGACCTCGCCTCATCACATCAACTAATACATGCTCTTTGAGATTCTTTCCTTGGATTATTCTAACTTAGATTTTCTACGGGGATAAAATTAGTGTCAGTACCAAGAAAAACATATTATATTGACATCATCAAAACCTAGAATTCAACATGACCCACTAGGATGATCCCGTTGATCTCCCATTCTATATATTGAGGGTTATGTAGTTCGAATGACAAACAGTGGGACTAACTAAGATAGAAAATCACACCTAACTTAGAATTTGAACATATGCTAAGTTGTCTTTTATTTCTTATCCAGATTATGATGTCATCGTCCAACCACCTCCATGGCATCTTGGATGCCAACAGACTGACCAGATAGAATTTCTCAGAATGGCTGCATAATTTATGCATAGTCCTCATCATCGAAAAAATAGCCTACATGTTGGGCACGGTTCATTCTGAGCCAGCTCCTGATGCCAACGAGGGTGATTTAATGACTTATGCCTAATGGTCAGAAGATTCTTCCCTTGCCCAGTGCTATATGCTGGCCTCTATGGCTCCTGAGCTACAGAGCAAGTTTGAAAAGACTGATTGTAGAACCATACTTCTTTTTCCTTACCAGCTCATACTCACTATACACTTTGCCCAAGCTTCTCAAGCTGTTAGTGAGTACCATAAGACGAGCATACATCTCAGAGATGGACTCATCAAGCTTCATTTTGAAAGCCTCATACTCAGAGACTAACATGTTAGCTTTAGTCTCCCTAACCTGAGATGTCCCCTCATAGATGACTTCAAATTTATCCCACATCTCCTTAGTAGTTGAACAGGAGGAGATTCTGGAGAATTTCGAGGGATGAAGAGCACACTGCATAGCATTTACAGCGCTCCAATTGAGGGTGGACTTACGGATCTGCTCCCTAGTCTGGACTTCTTTGTCCTCAAGTAATTCAAAAGGACCCTTGCTAACTACTCTCCATATCTCATCGTCTTTAGCCCTAAGAAAGACCTGCATGCGACTCTTCCAATATGCATAATTAGAGCGATCAAAATATGGTGGCTTGCAGGTAGAGTGGCCCTCAGCAGTTAACCCTCTAGCATCCATTACAGCTAACCTCTCTAGGATGTAAATCCCTAAGGGAGAGTTAGGCTCTAATACCACGTGTTGGAACGGATGACTGTCGATCTAGAGGGGGGGTGAATAGATCTACCCCAAATTAAAACTACAATAGATAGTGGCAGTGCGGAATTAAAAATTAATCACTGTAAATCAATTAAGAGATATAAGCTTCAGAACAAATTAGAACACCAACAAGTATGCAGGAAGGGCAATTCACAATAACAGCTAGAAAATTACTGTAAAATGTCAGACCGTAAGAATAAAATCTCCAAGTGCAGTGAGATAAGGATAAATTTCAGCAATATCAAGAGAAGTCATAAAATTCCAGTTAACTATCAGCCAAACATCTAGGTACGGTACGATGGCGGAAGCTAGTCTCACGCAAGTGGTGGAATTCCAGATAGGCGTAACCTATCCTTCCAACCACGCCTTTTGATATACCTACTGGATGAAGGATTTAAGCAAGTATCTTAGATAGCAGAATTAACAATTGAAAACATGCTTCTCTTAAACGCTCCTAAGCATTCATCTAAGCGATGAGCAGACTGAAGCTGTAAACAAGAAAAGATGGACTACCTTAAAGATTTCCAGAGTTCCCATGAAAATTTTTCATGTTAGATGGCCATATCAAGCACGCACGTTATGTCATGCAAGAAATGCCAAATAGTGAGAAAGGTAGAATGTCTTAGATTAACATGCTAGTCATGCACTTCGGTGCAATGTCACACCTTGTCATTACAAACTCCCAAGGGCACAAGTACTCTCGGGCGCTCCTCCCAAGACCAGACTAGGCCCTTTATGATGCGTTGGCATTGAAGGGTTGGATCGTAGATCCCAATCTAGACATTCACTTATATGAATGGCCAAGAATTCCAAGGTTAACCTTACGTGACTTACTTCTAAGATCAAAGGAAATTCCAAGTAAGTTGGAATGAAAAACCATAGGAAAGTGACTTGGAAGACCAAGTTCATGAAAATGATCATGAATCAAGGCAAGATTTTGCAATCTTAGGCAAACCGTGGCACGGCTGCTAGAATACAAAAAATCACGAAAATCACGTTCGGCCTCAAGGGTGGCGGTCATACTTGGACCACCAGGACGAGGCTAACAGTCTAACCTGGACCATTTTCAGGTTGATTACAACAAGGTGGTTTAGTCGACTTAGTCGGGACCTTGATCAACCTGAGGCAGGGTGGAACCAAACCATGGTCCACCCCACGCAACCTGGGTCGACAGAAGTGACTAGGTCAGGATCAAGAATGATTTGATTAATCAATCTGGCTCATAACCAGGCCAAAAGGGGCCTAGCGATCTAGCCAGGGCCGCTAAGGGGCCTTAGTGGTCCCGAGAGGGTCGCTAGCAGGTCAGAACAGTCCCGAAGTGGGGCTACTCCCAAAACGCGAGTCAAGCAAGTCAGTGGGTTCAGGTCTTGGTGGTACAAACTGCCCGGCATCCTGGAGGGAATCTCAGGCTCGCAGGGACTAACGGAGGTCTCATAAAAGTGATCCTAATCCAACGCAAGGAGTATCAGGCAGAGAGTCCCAACTATTACAAGATTGAGGCTAGAAAAGTTGGAAAACAGGATCGGTGCGGTTAGTCCATACCACCAGAGTGGCATGACTATAGAACAAGCAAATCTTGCAGGAGGGCCTTCAAGTGCTAGTTCTCCTTCATAAGAGTCTCAAGAGTCACCTCTTGGACTTCACTAGCGGGAGGATCATTGTTGATCGGCTCCGAATTGACAGGGGAAGCATGCTCCTCAACTGGAACTTCTTCCGCTCGTGTGGACTCCTGAGGTCCGGTAGAGGTGCCGATGTGGCCGGCTGGAGTCAGCGGTGGAGGCAGATGATGAGGCCTCCTGAGGTGAGATATGGGTTGGTTCAGATCATCGGTCTAAACCTCAGGTTGGTGTCTGGTGGTATAACAGGCGAACACCCTGACGGCGTCGTTGAGGAGCCGGACCGTCTGCCGTTTCTGGGAACGCCTCTTAGGGTGGACAGGTGTCCCCAGCCTATCAAAGACTGTGGTACATTGCCGAGGAGTCTCCATCATGGCATTTTCCCAGGGAGAACTTGGGGCTGGATATTGGTGGGGCCCGGAACGAGCCTGTCTTTGTTTCTACCTATCTATGCAAGAGGCGATGAGGGGCTGGGTGCCGCTAGATGATGCGGCTATAGGGTCAGTCGCACCTTGCTTGGCGCGATACCTTAATGCCCGAAAGGGGTTGCTAAGATGCGCCTCCCAGACAGCTTGAGCTTCCTCTGGGGTGACCTAGATCCTTCTCAAGTCAGATTACTGGTCTCCCTCGTCCTCATTCCTCCGACGGAACTTGGGAGCCTGGATGCCAAACTGGCGTGGTTGCTTTTGGGCCGTTGTTGAAGCGTCCACCCGTTTAAGTTCGGCCTTGGCTTCCCATGTTCGACGCAGGAGGCTGAAATGGTTGGTGGTGGGGATCGTCGAGATGATCCATTCTGGGGGTAAAATGGGTTCTCCCCCATCCAGGCGAATTTGTAAGTCCCTAACAAGAACGGTCTTGCCGGAGTTACTGGTGACAATAGCGGGTCGCTTGCCTTTACGGCTATGACGTTGCTTCTTCTGGGGAGCCGAAGATGATTTCGCTCCAAGGTGGCAGGCTGAGAAAACCCAGCCTGCGGGTGTTGGTGGCATAGGGCCATTTATCAGGAATGCCAGAATGGGCCCCCAAGATGCGAGGTCTATAGTGAAGGCCGACGACTGGGTAGCTCAAGTGTAGGGCTTTGCCCGAGCCGACAGTAGTGTTGTTGATGTTCGTAGTGACGTGCTCGCACCCGGAGTTGTCACTGCAGGGGGTCCTGGGATGCCGGTGACCCGAGGCCTTGAGCCTGAACCGAGAGCTAGCAGGACCGAAAGGCACGATAGAGGTCACTCAGTCCATACCGAGGTCATCGTGTCCCACAAAGGCAGACCCGTGTTGGGGATCGGTGTTGTCAGGTTGCGGGAGGGATGCCCTCGAGGTAGAGCCGAGGGATCTGGGACTTGACGCGGACCACTCATACTAGACGTCGTCTCTGGGAAACCCCAGAGTTGTACGTCCGATCTGGATGCTAGGACACCTCGTACCAGGGGTCGGAGACCCGGGCGAGGCGGTCGCTCTTCTGATGTTTGGGTCGGGAGGCCCGATAGGGGTGCTGGGGAGCCCTACCCCCAGGCTAGGAGGCCCGTGTGAGGAGCTGGCTCTATGGGAGCTCGGGGTTGACGGCCCGAGCAGAGTGCTAAGGAGCCGAACACCCTGGGGTGGAGGCCCACACCGGATGTCGACTTGGCTGGGGCTCAGGGCTGGAGGCCCAAGCAAATCGCAGGACTGGGGATCGAAACCCGAGACGTGAGGTTTGCATCGGAAGCTAGTCAAGATTGGGCCCAGACACTGATGTTTGCCCGGGCTGGGACTGGTCAGTAACCCCTACAGGCACTGGTGGTAGGAGAGCCGAGCCTGACGTTCAGCCTGGCTGTCAGGACTGGCGGCCAGTGTGGCACATTGGTGGCGCCAGGAGAGACAGGAGCTGGGGGTGGCGGGAGAGCTGCCACGGGGACCACACCCAAGAAGTAGGGAGATCCAACGACTGGGGTGAAGCTACCGAGCGTGGTCAGCACTACCAAGTAGCCCACCCATGCATGGGTGGCGACGACGATGGGGCCGTATGTGATGGCTGCCATAGTTGTTGAAGTCCTGGATGAGCAGAGGCGACGGCCGTGGGCGGTCATCGAACATGATCCGGCAACTGGGAGACGAACGGGAAGCTGCTGGGAATTGCGAACATGTGCTTTTCTGCTACCTCTCCTGGAAGGACAGGAAAAGGGCACCCAGACTTTAGGGCTAGCATGGGCTTTTACTTCAACAAAAAGAACGAAGGCGGGAGACGTCCCATCGGGCGTGCCATCCTTTTTGTTTCACCCCCAGGGGTGATCTACCGGGGCGTGTGCGCGTGGCTGATGGGCCTGGGGGTGATGTGTGTGGTGACCGGAGTGAGGGGTAGGATGCAGCTATGGGAGAGATGCCAGAAGGTAGTGGGCCCCGGGCACCCTCTCTCATGACCATATCCATCTCAAAGCGGCATCGTGCACTCACCTTTTACGGAGAGTCGAGGGGAGACCAAGTGACACGAGAAGTTTCTGGGTTAAGGGGAAATATGGCTAGGATGCGGGTGTGCCAGTCGATTTCTCGACAATCACTTGTGGAACTGAACGTTTAACTGGGGATGCGCCGCCAGGGTGCGACACGTGGACTCAGGGGGTGAGTGACACATGGAGGGAAGAATGGTTTCGTGGGTGCAAGTGCGCAGATGACTATGGGGAGTCGTGTACAGGACGTCTTTCCCCACCGACCGTAAGCAGTCGGTGTTTATTTACATCAGATTGAATCTGAAGACCTTCATTCCATGCCAAAGCAGAGTCTATATTCCTGAAGCCCAGGATGAAGACCCGAGAGCACTTTGCAACTATAGGTTCGTCTCAGACTGGATTGTGTTGGCTGGGGGTGAAGGGTGCTGGGGGTTCACGCTAGGTGGCACAGAGGGTAGCTAGGGGCCCGAACGTGGATGCGAGAGCATACGTCCAACTGACGGTGTAACACTAAGATGTATATATTTTACAGACGGGCCGTGGAGGCCAGGGTACAACAGGTGCATGTCACAAGATAATTTCGACGTGCTAGCCAGTCCCCGGGTCGATGCGTGATGTATGAGTACATGTGTGTTTCATAGAGAGTTCCTCCCGTGACGTGGGCCGTGGCCGCAGTGTCGAACAGGGGCTTCTAGCTGACTGGGCGACTGAGGGGACACATCGGTCCGGTATCTGGACGAGGGTCGATCACGGCTCGAGTTGAGCGGTCGAACAACCAGCAATGAACTGCAAAAGAATGCAAGGACAACAGCTATAGGATATAGATAAAGATAATTCTATATTCATGGTAGAAACCAAACAACTATGCAGACTCGATCACAAGCAATTAGAAAGAAAAATTGCTTTATAGTTAAAATATTGCCACAAAATTAAGGAAACATGAAATACTTCGTTTTACTCACAAGTGTATCTCCAGTAAACACAGCGGGAGCTTCATCGTGTTTGCTTGATACAAAATAACTAATGTGACCTTGGGTATGGCTGATAGAAGAGCATGAAAATGAAGAATCCATGATTAATGTCCTCGTCATTGACCATACAAAACAATACAAAATCTCCAAGATCACATAAACCTACATTATAAACTTGCCAACGTTAAATATGAGATTCAATTCTTCACATCATATACAATAATGTAGAAAAAGATGCATCATTTCCATTATTCACTTGCTAAGGCAAGACTACAACGGCACAACATTTTAACACTGCTTATAAGCAATATATCAGTTTTTTCTCAGTTTAAACATTGATCATAAGATAGTTCCGTTCTGGACCATATATTTCAGCCATAGATCTAGCTCATATTTTGAAACACGTTTAACAAACAAAGACAAGCTAGACCATCATAGTAAACTTTTAGTTGAGATTTAACAAAGCAAAGAAACTGAATGTATAGAGTTAATACTAGGTACGAGAAATAAACAACAGTAATGTATCAAATCATAAATGTCCATAACAAATATAGATAAAATGGTGCCAAAAATTACATAGGAAAGGAACTATACAATAGAACCTTACCAGGGCGTGTGCAGGGCTAGTATGTCAATGTCTGATCCCAATGACAGCTTATCACCATTCTCCAACTTGTTTGTGCAACCCCTTACATTGTCACCCGAACCCCCAAAAACTTTGATTCCAGGTAACAGCTGTTTTATCTTATCATTTCCACCAGCATGGTCCCTGTTAAAAAAAAAAAGGACTTGAAGACAACACTCTGGAAATTACTATTTTCAAGTCAATATATTCTAGCAAGAAGAAACCATAAGCTTCATTCAATTTTTAGGACTACAAAACCAAGAAAGTTAGTTACAATAGCGAAGAGATGGCAAGCCAACTTTGTCCACCTTTAACGCCCCCCTGGCCAGCCAGGGAAGATCTCTGACATGAGTGAAAATGAATTATTGTGATTGGAACAGGCATGGGAGGCCAAAGCATCAGCCACCTAGTTTCCTTCCCTATAAACAGGCTTCACCAAGCATTCACATTTGGTAATTAAGTCCAAGATATCCTTCCACCATGGAAGAACAAACCAGCTAGGAGCCACACCTTTGTGGATAGCATCAGCTAAAAGAGCACACTCTGTGTAAACTGCAGCCACCTGGAGGCCTCCATTCATTACTATGGATAAGCCATCATGAAGAGCCCTGGCTTCTACTAATAGACTGCTACCGAACCCATAATGGAAAGCAAAACTTACTAACATATTACCAGCAGAGTCTCGAACACAGCCTCCACCTCCACACATCCCTGGATTGCCCTTAGAGGCCCCGTCGACGTGCAGGGTGAGCTGGAAGGATGAAAACCTACACAGTACAACTTTCGGCTGTTTATAGATGACCTTGGGAAATAAATAGAATTGGGCCAAACTGTTATCTTGCTCCATTGTGGGAACAGATGAGAAGGTAAGCTTGTCAAGGGCATAGGAGATTGTAGAAAGGATTCTCCTTTTAATGGCACTGCCATTAGGACTGATATTGTCAAATCTAATAGCACATCTACTCTTCCATATGTCCCAAAGCATTAGAATAACTGCATACATTCCAACATAACTGGAGGCTGAGCAAAGAATGGATCCTACCAAGATGCTCCAGCAATGGATAGTAATGTGTTCACTTAGATGAATCTTAGCACTAATCAGTGGAGTGACCCAAGCCCTTAATTCTGCAGCCAATTCACTTTTGATAAAAAGGTGATTGAAGTCTTCTATAGTTGGAGAGCTGCAGCAATTGCATCTAGATGCTAGTGGGATACCGCACTCTGCCACTCTACTGTCAACAGGCACTGCACGATGAACTAGTTTCCATAAAAAATTTGCAACCCTCGGAGCAATGCTGGAATGTCATAGATTTGCCCAGCGCAAGCTGTGAGTCAGCGGTCGGGTTAAGCTGTAAGTCCCCAGCGCAAGCTGTGAGTCAGCGGTTGTCTGGCCTTGTATTTCTTGGCTTGCTTGTTTATTGATGGTGACACGTGTGAATCATCTGTGTTATGATCTGCTTTCTATTGTGGGGAGGGTCCTCAGTCTCTGGTAGCTCCTTATCACCTAGACCATTTACTTGTACTACATACTTATATGGAAGTCCCTTTTTTTGTAAACTTTATGCATATCTAGTGGAACATTCATGTCACACTTTGGTTGTCCTCACCATCATCTTAAACCTTATTCCATCAATTTGGGGTTGGCTATTTCATTTAATACAAGTTTGGTACCATCCACTTCTGAAAAAAAATGGGGTTGTCTGTATCCAACGAAGGATCCAATGATTTGGCAAAGTTTTTCAACCAGCTTCTTGTTCAACATTAACCCTTTACAAAGGTACTGTTGAATACATTGCCAAGACAACTTGTATGGGAGAGGGTCTGTGGAAGTCCCATGAGTCTAGCTTATAGGTAGCAACCTACCTTCTTTGTTATGCAGCTTAATCTTTTGCAACTAGGGAGCATGTTAGATATTCATATCTCTTCTTATAATTGACCTTTCATAAAGAGTCTCGGCCTAGATGGGTTTTTGAATCCTTGGGGGGGCAAGTTGTCTGCACACTTTTCATTCGTTTGGCTATAGTTTTCACAGTATCGGGGAGCAAAACTGAGTGAAGGCCAATCACCGCACGGAAATGCAGTTTCACCTGTTGATATTTCTCTTTTTTGTGGAAGTGGATTGTTCCACAATTTGTATTAAAGTGAAAAGAGGAATGCCTGGGTTTAAGAGGGACGAATACAAACGTCCCTCTATATAGGAGCACACCTTGGTGGTGTCATTCACTCACCAGTCAAAAAAACTAAAAAGAGACTACTCGTTGATATTTCTCGTTAGAAGTACTTTGTGTTTTGTCTTCTCTGTGGTTTTTCTTTGGAATGTGGATAGTACAGTAGTATTAATGTGCTGTTTAATTGAGTCTTGTTTTCCTGTTATGCTGTGACAATGATTGCCATCAGCAGTTTCTACCAAGTGACTATCCTTTTCGAAGGCAAAAAGACTCATTCCAGAAAAACACTGTTGAAATAGATGAAGCAGAGTTACAATGGGTGTCTAGTCTACATATGACGACATGTGTGTAAAATTTACCAGATGTAGTATAACTGTTCGATAGCACACGATAACTCCCTAGATTTGGAAAGTATCACAACTGAAACAAGAAAACATATTATGGAATTGCCTTACTGATCAACTCTTCTTGTACGACAAAATCTAGATGTTATGCATATTGAGAAGAATATTTTTGATAATGTGTTTAACACAATAATGAACATAAAAGGCAAAATAAAGGACAATGCTAAAGGGCATATGGACTTGTTTGACTCGCGAAAATTTCTTTTCGCGGCAGTGACACACACTTGCCTGTTACGGAATGTCAAGATGGGTCGATTTGGCATGTGAGGATTCTAGGGGCATTAATTAGAAAGTGCAAAGAATGATGTAAACGCACAAACGAGATGGGGTAATGTGTGACTAATCGTTCTAAGAGACAGGGGTTGGAACAGTTGGGTGGAATGCAGGTGTGCCAGTTGATTTCTTAACGATCACCTACGGAACCAAGGTTTGACAATGGAAGTGTCACGCCCCGAGCGAGGAAGGAACCCAAAGAGCACGACGAGTTTATATCATTCATGTCAATCAGAGCATTAAGAATTTCGACTATGACAGAGTTCGCAATAAATAGACATGGTGACAATTGACTAATTCCACAAATCCATAATGTCGACAATATCCATCAAATGATACCAATATCATCAAATAACATCAACTGTAATTGACAACTTAACAGCGGAAGACTTATAAGGAAAAATATCCATCAACTTGAGGACAAAGCCTCTTACAACACGACTCATTTAAATAAAAGATATCGTCTGACAATGATAGCAAAGGAAAGACATGATGTGGCGAGACTTGGCACGATGCTTGAAGGTTCTACGCTTATCACTCTTGGTCATCCCCATCTGGTTGCGAGTCAGAGTCCGAGTTACCTGAAAAATATTGGAAAACACTTGATGAGACGAACACAATGGAACCATGTCGATGAGCAATCGAAGCTGTGGAAAAATGTGAAGGGCGAGAGATGCCCCCATCAGCTTGTTTGATGTTCATATGCATGAGAAACAAATCTGTTTATTGAAAAATGAAAATCAAGAATTTCTCTCAAAAGTTTCTGAATTGGAAGACAAGCTGAAGTCATTAAGTGGTGATCATGTTTTAATAAATGAACTTGTTCAGAATGACAAATTGATGAAAGAAATGGTGAAATTGAAGGAGCTCAACACTGTCATGTCTAACAGATTGCTTGATCTTAAGAAAGAAAAATCAGTGGCTCCTTCCCTTGAAAAAGAAATTAAAAATATAAAAATAAAAATAAATCTTTAAAAGAGAGGATTGCTATCTTGGAGAAAGGAAAATTGATTTGTACAGATAAGTCTGAAAAATTACACACTCTGGAAAAACAAGTTGATGAATATAGGCCTGAAAATGAAGCCTTAAAAATCAGAAGTATTGAACTTGAAGAGGAGACCCTGAACTCAGAATTGTTGATTACCTCTTTGAAAAATGAAATTCAAGATTTGAAAAGTTCTCTGTCTATGTGTGTTGATGGGCATAAAAACTTAGACAGATTGTTAGGAACTAAAGTGAACTTCAGAAAAGAGGGGCTAGGCTACAAACCAGTCAACAAGAAAATTTTTGAAAATAAATTGATGACATTTTTTGTAAAAGCTTCAAATGTTGCCACCACCTCTAAGGATGAACAACTCACTATTCAGGAAAATCAGAAACAACACAAAATTCCGAAACAAGATGAAAAATAGAAAAATAAATAGAATAACCTCAATGTGAAGAAATTTGATGTGAAATATCATGCTTCAAAATAAAATGATGCTAATTATTTTCATAGTGATAAGCATGGTCGTTTTATGAAGAAAAGGTTTGAAAACAAGCCGTACATACACTTTGTTCCCACCACAGAGTCACCCAGCACTTCAAAAGAATTCCCAAATCGCAACATACATGCTAAGAACTTTCATGCAAAACCCCATGTTTCAAAACAAGTCGATGGCTCATGTTTCTACTGTGGTATGCGGAACACATGACAATGGATTCCTGTGCAACAAACTCCAGATTTGTCCCAGTGTAACATGGAAAAGCCTTCTTTAGATACACCCCAAGGAAAGGAGTCATGTGCCTTGTCAACTTTGTCAAAAGTGCGCTTCATTAAGGGGGCCTAGCTTCTTCACGCCTGGCTATTGGCATCTCTCTGATACTGAAGTCGGTAGCATAATTTTCACATAATCAAAGCGATTAACATACACCTATAGATTTCATAATACACTTTTAATATCAATTTGGCTACATATTTCATAACTCTGAATTTCACATGGAAGTGCTCAAATCTAACTCTGGTTCAAGGGTAAAAATCATTGACAAAAGTGAAAATTAAAATTTTCATTGTCATACATATCAATCTATCATGGGATAACATGGGCAACGTGCAAGATCGCATGTGCCCCCAGTTTGTTCATTCCCTCTCAACATCTTTATATAACTTTTTTGGTCCCACTCTTTCCCCCAAGAATTTTTAAGTATCTAATATTTTATCCCATCCTTTGTTACTCCGTAACCAACGATAGTCATTGTATTGTTCAATCGATCTTCGCATGGGCTTATGAATACTTCATCAACATCTTTACGTAAAATAAAGTCTGGGTGACATGCGACTAACACTGCAACTGACTGGCGGGTTACAACATATAGCAGTGCATGTTCATCATTAGGGGTCACAGTTTTATACCTACTAATGATGGCTACTAGGAAGTTAACAGTCGACAAATAATGTTCGTTGGATGTCCCTTTATACGGATATGCATCCTCAGTTGCTAAGTCTTTCTCTGCAATGTATTCAAAAGCTTTTGAGGGAAGGCCTCCCTCACATCTATCATTCTTGCTATCATAATCTACAAGCTGCTGTACTGAGCAATATTATCAGAATCGGACTGGTGCCTGAACCGGACAATGAGCTGGTTCGGTTCGAACCGGTTTGACCGTTGGTTCGAATCGGTTTTAACCGTGATGTCATTATAATATTAATATATGGTCTGATCCGATTCTATAACCTAATATAATAAGAAATAACTCAAATAAGATATAATATTTAAAAAAGAGAGTAAGAAATTTATTAACGTCGTTTGATATTACTCTCTTAAATTTTAGGAAGAGAAACTCATCTTGTGTAAATCTTCCTCAAATAAAAAATAAGTATAGAGTATTTTTTTTTTCGAAATCGTCCAGGACGTCTCGCGACGGCCAGGGCTTGGTCCGCGGCCTCATGGGCGCCGCGCCTCCTCGTCAGCGTGTCGATGGGGGTAGAGGGCGGCGCAGCGGAGGGGAGTCCACGGAGCTGTCGCCGTGCTCCCCCACCATGTAGGCCTACACGTCCTGGGCGTTCACCTCCAGGTGGTTGGCCAGCAGGAAGCGGAACCGGGAGGAGTCCAGGTTGGTGCCAGAGTAGATGACCCGGTAGGAGGGGAAGCCCGAGAGCTTCCAGGCCACGTAGGTGAGGATGCCGACGGGGTTGGAGATGACCAGGGGGATGGCGCCCAGGGAGCCCTGGGCCAGCGGCGGCACGATGGAGCGGAACAGATGGACGTTGCGGTTGAGCAGGTCGAGGCGGGACTCCCCAGCGATCTGCCGCGCGCCGGCGGTGACGATGCAGAGGTCGGAGTCGGCGGTGACGGCGTAGTCGGTGGAGGCCAGGATGTGGGCCGTCTGGCGGAGCGGCCGAGGCGCTCCCAGCGGTAGCTGCGCCTGCGGGGGTTCGCGGGCTTGGCTGGAAGCCCGTTGCCGCTGGCCAGGGAGGAATACCAGCGTGCAGGGGCCAATGGGTGACGAAGCCGACTGCGGCGACGTCAGCGGTGGGCAGGGCCTCCGCGATGGTCACAGCTGCGGGTGGCAGCTCCGGACAGCACAAGCGACGCGGTAGAGTGGCCGCTCGTGACAGGCGACGACGGCGGTGCCGACGACGGCTGGCCGGCGTGGGCAGATGTAACGATCGTAGTTTAGCGGATCCTTAATGGTGTGGATCTAAGATTCGTCCAGTGATTTTTAACGATTTTTAGTAATTTTTCGATTATTTTTAGGCTATTATTTGAATTGATTAAAGTATATATATAAATATTTTAGGTATAATCATAATTTTGATTAATATAGAGTCTAAACTATAGTTCGATGGTCTAATTTTTATCACGAGAGCATAAAATTGGAATGCATCAAATACCCCATAAGATATAAAAACTAGGGGGAGGAGGAGGGGGTGGGTGAAGTTCATACTAACTTCCTCTTACTACTTTTGTTTGGGCCGTTAATGGACCGAACTTAAAGTTTGGAAAGAAAGGGAACAGCCGGCATGCGCTCTAGGCCGTTTGAAATGAGCTTTGATAATGTGAATAAAGAAAAGAGGACGTCCTGCACTCCTGCTGCATATGTTGGTTTGCAGCAACAACCATTGCACACCTTGTTTTTATTGGTGCATGTGGCAAGGAAGTACATTGGGTACCTTAAATGCTGACTGTATGCAACCCCATCCATGTACAACCGGATGTATTCTGCATGTAGACCTGTGTTATGTGAAATCTGGATGGAGTGAAAAATACTGTAAATTAGTGAAATATAGTTCTTAGGAGTGACAAACAATCCATATCTGACATACTATTTTTCACTATTAAAGTTTATTTTTCACTCCTATGAGTTTATGGAATATTTTACACTCTTATTGACTATTTTTCATTGCTATGAACTACGTGTTATCGATCTACATTATTTTCCACCTTGCCTAGATTTCACAGTCTACAAGTGGGGCACATTGGTTTGCATGTGGTTAAATTCATTCAAGGCACCCAACTTACTTCCTGCCACATGGATCAATAGTTATTCTTGAGGAAAAGCTGCTGGGTGCATAAGCTGGGATAAGGGGATGCTGGAATTGTCACCTTGGGGGCTCCTAAACTTTCGGCTTTAGACTTGCAAGATGGTCTACGATTGACAAAAACAAAGTCCGAACACTCGCTTAATGTTAAGCCCATGAATCAATGCCGCGATTCGAGGATGTTCTTGGAAACTAGATTTAGGTTCACCGAAACTCTCTTCGAGGATGTGCCTACGAGACGGAGGAGATTGTCTATTCGAGAGTCGTCATATCTCTAGAATATTATTGTCGCGAGACCCACATGGGTGATAACAGAACTCTTAATTCTAACAACTACGTATTTCGACTCAGCATGTTATGTTTCTAACGTTCGGACCAACATGATGAGAAGAGCGATTATGGGATTTACTCAACTTCCAGTAGAGCAACTTCATGAATCTTGGGAGAGACTGAAGGATTTGTTATGTCAATGTCCACACCATGGGTTACCCAAATGGCAAATTATGTTTACATTGTATGAGGGGTTATCTGATTATGATAGGTAAATGGTGGACACATGTTACGGAGGGACATTTATGAACAAAAGTGAAGAGGAGGCTTATCATTTGTTTGATATTTTGAGTGAAAATTCGATGAATCATGCATCACTCTCATCTCTTCAACAATCTGTAGGATCTTTCAAACAGGTTGAAACTTCAATCCAAACTTTCACAGAAACCTGTGAGTTTTGTGCCAGTCTCACTCATCATGTTAGTGAATGTCATACTGTAGCCAGACTCCCACCAGTCACCCAAGCCCAGTTGTCTAAACTTTCACCCCAAGAAGGCCACGAGCAGCCCATAGGCAATCACCTTCAGCCCAACTCATCTCACCCAAACTTCAAAATCAACATCGATACTAAGGGTGATTCACCGGGCCACTACTTTGAACCTCAAATCGTGTACTCTCAGTCTACTTACCAGAGCCCCTCTTCAATGTTCAACCTCCCCCCTCAGCACGTGAATGATGATGATGATGATCTTATGCCTGTCAATTTAGCTCAGGATGTCACTACTGGGAATGAGGAGGGTTGCACAAGCTACCATGCTAGACGATGGGAAGGAAGTAGGGGGTGGCTTCAAGGATAATGATGATCATATTGATATCGTCACCCCATTCTATGAATGTTTTGAGATTGAGAATACCACTGTGAAGAATAGTGGCCCAAACAACTCAATCGAGGATATATATGAAGGGGAGAACTATTTTGTGATTAATAATCTTGTTGATTTGATGAAAATAAATTCTAAAGATCCTCCTCCCTTGGAAGAACATGATGATGGGGCCTTGTTGGAAAAAGTTACATTTCATCTAACCACCCCATTATGGGAAATTTTGGTTGATAATCTTCAATTGAGTGATGCGTATGATGAAGGGATTTTATTAGAGAATTTCACATCTAATCCGCTGCGCAAACGATGAAACCCTTGTTGGAGAAGAATAAACTACCTAAACAGGCCACGGAACAGACCGATGGTCTCAGGCTTAACAAGATAGAGCGAAATGGAACAGTGATCGAGCAGCTAACGTGCTTGGACTGAATGAAAACGCAGAAGAACAAACCACTCAATGAAGACAGAGAGCTTTTTAAGGTGGTTCGATTGCGATCTGCAATCTATGCCCACCCCTTACTCCACTGGAGTAAGGCTTCCTTACACTAAGCAAAAATAACCCACAGACTCAGTCTGCAAACATACGCTGCCTAATAGCTTAACACAAGGGAAACAGATCCCTCAACACAGATCCTGCAACCCACAAGAACTGAACCCTGATCTTCCCTCAGCAAGATCAGTACCAGAGGACCAACCTCCCTTCCTTTGCAACCAGCAAGGGGAACCCCGTAAGCTGCACCCAACAACCTACGAAAAAAAATAGAGGATCATTCCTCTCTTCCTCTAGACACACTAGAGGGAAATCGGAGAACCTCTCCCTTCCTCTAAGTAATCCTAGAGGGTAACAAAGATGGTATAAACTGAACTCGAAGAAGAAAATGAACAAAGGTAAAAAATAGACGATTAGAAACGACGATAATGTACCTTCTGTAGAAGCAGAAGTTCAGACTCAAACACTTTGGTCGATCAATCAAGCTCTCTTCCTTTCTGGACTTCTCTCTCTTTCTCTAATGGGAAATTTTTGGCTCTGGCGGAGGATGCAAATCTTCTTTTTCTGTCTCTTTTTCAATTAGCTCAGTTCTTCTCTCTTATCTCCTCTCTTTCTTCTCTTGAGAGACCAGCAGCTATTTATATAGAAGCTCTCGAAAGGATGGGCATGTGGAGACCACGCTTCCAGCCCAAGGAGTCGTCCAGATCTGATCTGCACTTGCCACATGTCAGCATCCTCAGTTTTCTTTTCGCCTCAGATCACGTGCCCTTCCTTAAGATTTATGAACATAGCTCCTGATTCTCTGGAATCCGTCCCTGACAATACAACAAACACTTAGTCAGCATTAGTTATGCACAAGACATACAAGCAAACATCAGATGTGCACGGACTTGATAAGGCATCAGTCAAATGTTCACAGACTTTGTGACGAACAACTGGAACCGAGTTATGCACAGGACAGGACATGCACAGAGTTTGAATAACATGAGATGACTGTGCACAGACTGTTTGACAAAGCACGCACGGACATGAGTATGTGCCATGAACCTGGTTTGCATGAACTTTAGTTATGCACAAGCGAAGTATGCACGGACCTTATATTGCTTTGCGAGACTCAGAGTGTGCATATTCGGGACTTTGCATGGATTTAAGTATTGCACAAACCTTGGTTCTGTGCAAAGGCAAAAGATGCATGGACTTTGAATTGCACAAAGGAGATGTGCACAGACTATAGTTCCTGACATGCATGGACGTTATATGAACAAGGGAGAATATGCACGGACTTTGTACTGCATGAATGAGAAGTGCACAGAGTTAAGTGTTTAATCAAAACATGCACGGACCTTGTAACCTGAATGAGCATGATATGCACGGACTTATGATATGCATGGACTTTAGAGAAGTATACATTGACCATGAATCAAACAAGGAGAAATGTGCACGGACTATATGAACATGTAAACAAACATGCACAGACTCCAAAGACATACACAGACTTTATAACGACGTGCACGAGTTAGGTGAACAGAATAGGCAAAGGTGCACGGAGTTGAACAATGTTTGCACGTACATAGAAATGCATACTTAACTACAACTGCACTGAGTTTTATTGTGTGAGGACTTTATTGCAGAATAAAATCAGAAGAAAAATAATGAGAAATGCAGTGTATAAAAAGATGTGAGTCAACAAACCAAACATGTTTGACTTATAGTGTATGACATCATCAAAATCGTAGGGATGCAACAAGTCTAGTGTGCCAATTAAATACCAAAAAATCCGTTTTATAGCCAACATATGAGATTCGTTAGGACATGACTGAAAACGACCACATAGACATACACTGTATTGAATGTCAGGGCGGCATGCTGTTAAGTATAGTAGTGATCCGATCATACCTCGAAACAGTGTGGGATCTACTATTTTACCATTTTCATCTTTGTCTAACTTCGTGGTTGTGGCCATCGGAGTAGACATTGGTTTTGCTTCTGCCATCTCGTATTTCTTTAACAGCTCCAGTGTATATTTGACTTGATTTATGAAGATGCGTTCAGATGTTTGCTTCACCTGCAACCCAAGAAAGAATGTAAGTTCACCCATTAAACTCATCTCAAATTCTCCTTGCATTATTTCTGCAAATTCATCACATAAGGCATTATTAGTAGCTCCAAAAAATATATCATCAACACACACTTGAACTACCAATATATCTTTACCTGATTTCCTCGTGAAGAGTGTTTGGTCAACCTTACCTCTTTTGAACCCATTTTCAATTAGAAATGAGGTGAGCCTTTCATACCATACCCTTGGTGCCTGCTTTAATCCGTACAAGACCTTCTGCAGCTTGTCCACATGTTGTGGATGTTTTGGGTCTTCAAAACCTGGAGATTGTTCTACAAAAACATCCTCTTTGATGTACCCGTTAAGAAATGCAGATTTAACATCCATTTGAAATAGTTTAAAGTTCAAGGAGCAAGCATAAGACAATAAGATTCGGACTGCTTCTAGTCTAGCAACCGGGGCAAAAGACTCATCAAAATCAAAGCCCATCTCCTAGCTATACCCTTTGGCAACAAGCCGGGCGGTGTTCCTAACAATCAATCCTATGTCATTCAATTTATTTCTAAAAACTCAATGGGTTCCAATAACGGGATGATTCTTTGGATGCGGCACTAGAGACCACACTTTGTTCCTTTCGAACCAGTGTAACTCTTCATGCATGGCCTGAATCCAAGATTAATTTTGAAGAGCTTCATGAATGCCCTTAGTCTCTTCTTGTGAGATTAAGGCCATCAGATCCTCTTCTTCTACTTGCCTTAGTGAGGATCTAGTTCTTACCCCATCTTCAGGATTACCTATGATGTTTTCAGTAGGGTGATCTTTCAAGAATTTGGAAGAACTTGGTAAGTCCGGGTGCTGCACTTGCTGTTCTTGAAGTGTCTCAATTGAAGGATCTTCATCTTCTTCACTCTTGCTGGGGATCCCTTCAGTTGGTTCATCCTTGGCCTTAGCATCATTTGGGCGTTTAGGAGCTTCCTCGTTCATCACAACCTTGAGCCCGTGGTGGCGAGGAAGAGGAATGAAATGGGATTGGCCCCAAAGAGAGATGAGATTGTCGTGGATCCTCCATGCCGTGTTGCCTTCAAGGCCTGCGCTCGACAGGCCAATATCCCAACAATGGGGAGAAGGTTTGATCGACCTACTGGAAAAGCCCAACTAGCTTATAGCCCTCCAATGCAAGGTCGACAGTTATCACCCATCCTCCACCGAGGACATGATCAAGAAGCAAGGACTGATATGGTCCAAAGTTACTTCAGGGGTTTGGGAATGTTGTGTCTCCTCTAGATTTGATGTGGTGTTTTGGTGCTAGCAGTACTTTGTGTTTTGGTGCTAGCAACGGTCATTTAATATCTTGTAGTTTCTCTTAAGTCAGATTGAGTCTTTGGTCATTAATAGGTTGATGCATGCTCATACTGTTGCATTAGAAGGTCGATGCACATACATACATTGAGAAAGTAAGGTCGGTGCACATGTTCACTTCGAGCCTAGAAGGTCAGTGCATGTGCATAAGTGTTGAGTTATAAGGTAGATGCATCCTCCACTTCATTGAACTAATAGGTCGATGCATATATGTCATTGAGTCTAGAAGGTCGATGCACATATGTCACTGAGTCTAGAAGGTCGATGCACATGCATTATAGTCTAGAAAGTCGATGCACCTTGTACACATTAGGCACAATCAGGTCGATGCACCTTGAACATTGTACACATTATGCACAATCAGGTCGGTGCACATTGAACATAATACACATTATTAGGTCGATGCACCATATGCACTTTGTTCAGAACTTGTGCTATAAGGTCGGTGCACCTTGTACACAGGTTGATGCTAGCGACCTAGAGGTTAGAGAAAGGTCGATGCTAGTGACCTAGCAAGTGCAGCGTAAGGTCGATGCTAGTAAACTAGCGGTTGAAGCTTAAGGTTGTTGCACAATAGAAAGGTCTATGCCAATGTGCTAGCGACTGCAGCTTAAGGTCGATGCATGTTTTGGAAAGGTTGATGCTAGTTAGTTATAATCTACAGCATAAAGTCAGTGCAACAGTGATGGCTCCCCGATCCTCGGAAAGAGCACAACGCGTTGGTCACGTCTCGGAGTCGGAGAATGTAATGGTTCACCCTACACAGAGTTCTGAATGCTCATCAGAGAAAAATACACGTAAAGCACAAAATACAATCCGGGACGCACTAAAATAATCTGAAAAATATTCAAAAAATTTGGGGCATTACAGACCATCACTTCAAGAAGGCAGTCAATTGCAAGACTGCGATTAAGAACCGACTTAACGATCAAATGGCAGTCTCCCAAGGACCGCCTTCATAGGTGGTGGTCTCCGATACGACCGCCACTTGCTTCCAGTCCGAAAACCATAAGAACGCGCAAAACTTGGTGATTCCACGCCCCAATTGTCCCAAAATAACGGGGAAACAATCACAAACACGATCACAAGTCGGAAGGGGCCAACAAGCCACAAAGCGGCATCAAAATGGGTGATTTCCTCCAAATGCCCTAAAACGACTCACATGGGCATTCGGCCTCATACCGGCCCCAAATCATGCATAAATACAGTCAAACTGATGGGAATCGAATCCCGACAAGCTGAGGGTTTGATATCCACCATTTAAACTAGAAACCATCACCTAAAATGATGATTTCGTCTCACACTCCCAAAATATATATTTAATTCCCCAAAAATAAAAACTCACTCAAACTCGTGTTAATCGGCACGAAATTCAAGGGAAACGTAGAACTGAAGGTAAGGAATCCATCCCCCTACCTTCCTTCGACAATCTGCCCCGCCGAAAGTGCCGAAACCATCACATGAACCCCCGCCGACACTTCGAATCCAAGAATGGGATCGCGCCAACGCCACGCCCCGGTCCTCGCTCCATCACGCAGCTCATCATCTCCACAGCATTCCCGCCTCGTCCACCTCCACCCCGGTCGGTCGCCCGGGAAGAAGGGGAAGAGAGGAGAGAGAATGGAGGGGGGAGATTGAGCGACAGTGGAGAGAGAGAGGGGTGAGGTGAGGGAAATAAAAATATTAATAATATTTGTGAAATCTGATTTTTTACTTGAAATTTTAAAAAGTCAAAAAAATGTGAAAAAATAGCCGCCGCATGGGTAGCATGTATTAGGCCAAAGTTAACATCTTTTTCTTTTAAGGTGTGGGGACATGCATGCTATGAAATCTCTAGTTGCGCAGTGATAGAAAAACGTAAAATACTCCATGTATAATCAATGAAAATAGGAGGAAATAGAGGGCTTTTACTCCTAACATGTTATTTTAGCCATCCATGAGATAGCCTACCTCTGGGTTGGGCTTGGGACTCCGAATTTCTAACTGGAAGATGACCCTTGTTTCTGCACGTCCTGTGCCTAACTAGTAATTTTTCGCCCCTCTATCTTCTCATCTACTTCACCTAAATTAGTGAAAATTGGAGGGTAGGTAGAAGATAGAAATGAGATCAAAAGGTTCTAAAGACACAAATTGAACTAACCTCGTTTAGGGCTTCTAATACCTTCCTCTTCCTCGGACGGATGCACTGTCTCCTGTGCAGACTACAGCGAGACAGTGACTTTGGGAGCTTCTATCTCCTTAAAGACTTTCTCTCCTAGCAAGAAAATTGGAGGGGAGTTAGATAAAACTAAGGGAAACAAAATACTCCAAAAGACTAACTAGAGATAATGCCTCCTTATCGTCAAACTTCACAAGCCAAAATAAGGGTTCGCGTAGGTCGAACCTGAACTCTATTTATAGAGTTTACCTAGGGTTTAGAGGATTAACTTGGATTTAAAGTCCTAATTTGGGATAAATCTGATCCTTAGAGTGTTCTAGAGAGTCTCCTATGCCAGATAACTTCAATCCAAGGCGATTAGGTTGCCAAAGATCCAAGCTTTTCACATTTCTAGCTAGCCCATTCACGGAACGTAATAGCGGTCGGATTGGGACCGCTTCCTTGAGAAGGCAGTCATGCGATAGACTGCGTCTAGGTGGTTTAGTCCAAAATTTTTAGATTTTCAAATTTATCAACTATTTATCCCTTAATAGCCTATTTATCTCCTTTTAATTCTAAAATTAACCCCAATTACGTTTCTATAATTGGGCTTGGGCCTAAAGGGCTTGGGTTTGGGTCTTTTGGCCTATTTAGGTGGATTTAAACCTAACATAATACCTGGGCCTTTAAATGACCCTCCGCCGAATATTCCTTCTGCTAGATTGAAAATTCTTTCTCTAAGGCCTCCATAAGTCTCTGCTAGCCTTGGAATCCCTCAAGAAAGTTGAGTAGGTTATACCCTAAAAACCTAAAAAAATCATGCTAGTCATGTCACTCTGAAGAAACATGACGCCCTACCATCATAGAGCACTGTTCAAGTGTTCTGTGAGAGTCTTGTCACTATCTGGAATTAGTGTCCAATACAGTTGATGCTACATAGGAATTAGCACCCGCTATAGTTGATGTGACTTTCCTTCGTGCCTATATTGTTCATGGAATTAGCAGCCACATCCATGGGTGTAAATTCTATAATTGGCAGTGGTCCGAGTGGATGCCAATTTGTCCCAGATTCATGAGTGTCCTGGTTTATGTGTGATTTATCACAAGGTCATCTTTACACAAAGTTTTGCTCTTGAACTCCTAATTCCGTGAATCTACCTTAATATTTTTACAATGGCTTATTCCTTTGCAACTCTATTGGCTATAAACTATAGTGGATGTCCTACATGACAAAATATCTCGCATTAATGGGGACCGGTCTGGTCTTAGGAGGAGCACTCGAATTTACTTGTGCCCATGGGAGCTATATTGACCACGGTGTGGCATTACACCGAACTGTATGACTTGCTTGATTGATCGATGACATTTCCACTCTCTCATGCTTAACATGATATTTGACATGATACTTGACATGACGTGCTTGACCCGGAATGGGTATTTACATGTTAATAAATAGCCAATTCTATTGACTTGACATGGTACTTGTTTACATAATGTTCTTGAAATCTTACTAGTTCAACTTTATCATTCTCTTATTCCATGTTTTCTTGGGTTCATTCATGCATAGCTATAATGCATTCATGAAATGTGTAATTTACTTAAAACAAGCTTGATATTGAGATATAATTCCTACTGAGTATTTGCTCATCTAGTGTTTTCCCTTAATTTTTTAGGTAATACCGATGATGAGACTCAATTAGATGAGGATGGACAAGAGTGATGAGTATAGAGCCATCCCAAATATCGAGCTTGTTATCGAGTCTATGTGCACATAGAATCAATGCAGCGGCCGGGGTGCTGAGGAAGGAGACCGCAAGGGCCAGAAGAATATTGGGGAAGCGGGCTATAAGAGCCAACAGGAATGCCAGAAACAAGCCGCAAAAGGCCAGAGGACGCCAGAGAAGTAGGCTATAAAAGCCAAAATCTGAGAAGCGGGATGCTAGAGCCGATGTTAGGAAGCGGGCTACGAGAGCCGAAGTTGAGAAGCGGGCTGCAAAGAGCCGAAGTTGGGAAGCGGGCTGTAAAGAGCCGAGGTTAGCGAAGCGGGCTGCAAGGGGCCAAAGTATGGGGAGCGGGCTGCGAGAGCCGAGATTTGTGAAGCAGGCTACGAGAGCCGAAATTCTGGGAAGAAAGCCACAAGAGCCGAAACTGGGGAAGCATGCTACAAGAGCCAAAGTTTTGAGAAGCAGGCTACAAGAGCCAAAATTGGGGAAGCGGGCTATTAAAAAAACCGAAACTGGGGAAACAGGCTACGAGGGCCAAAGTACTGGGAAGCAGACTGCAAGAGCCAAAATTGGGGAAGCGGGCTACAAAAGTCAAAATTCTAGGAAACAGGCTACAAGAGCCAAAGTTCTGGGAAGAAGGCTACAGGAGCCAAAATTGGGGAAGCGGGCTGTAAAAGCCGAAACTGGGGAAGCAGGCCACAAGAGCCAAAGTTTTAGAAAGCAGGCTGCAAGAGCCAAAATTGGGGAAGCGGGCTATAAAGGCCGAAACTGGAGAAGCAAGCTACAAGAGCCAAAGTTCTGGGAAGCAGGCTAGAAGAGTCAAAGTTGGGAAGCGGGCTGTAAAGAGCCGAGGTTAGCGAAGCGGACTGCAAGGGGCCAAAGTATGGGGAGCAGGCTGCGAAAACCGAGGTTTGTGAAGCAGGCTACGAGAGCCGAAATTCTAGGAAGAAGGCCACAAGAGCCGAAACTGGGGAAGCAAGCTACAAGAGCCAAAGTTTTGGGAAGCAGACTACAAAAATCAAAATTGGGGAAGCGGGCTATAAAAAAATCGAAACTGGGGAAGCAGGCTACGAGGGCCAAAGTACTGCTGCAAGAGCCAAAATTGAGGATTAAGAAAGAAAGGAATCTCTCAAGGATATGTTGATTTGATTAAGGATATGTACGACGGTGCTATTACTAGTGTTCAAACTATTGCTGGGGAGACTGGTGAATTTTCAGTTTCTATAGGTTTGCATCAAGGTTCTGCACTAACTTCGTATCTCTTTGCCTTAGTTATGGATGAAGTAACAAAATAATTGCATGAGGATATCCCTTAGTGTATGCTATTTGCAGATGATATTATTTTAATTGATGTGAGTATTGATGCTTAAAATGCTAAGTTAGAGCGATGGAGACTTGCCTTGGAGTCTAAAGGTTTTAAAATTAGTAGGAGCAAGTCAGAGTTTAAGCATTGTAGTTTTAGTAATGGGAGAGTGGCTTAGGAAGATATGGTTCTGATTGATGGACATAACATTCTGAAGAGTAGTAACTTTCGATACTTAGGGTCTATCATACAAGAGAATGGGGAGATTTATGATGACATTACACATAGGATTAAGGTAGGCTAATTAAGATGACGAAGCACATCAGGAGTCCTTTGTGATCGTCGTATGCCTATGAAACTTAATGGGTGATTTTATAAAATAGTTGTAAGACCTGCTCCACTCGTGGAAGTCTACAAGCACCAGAAAGGGAGTACGTCAGAAGGAGCTCCGGGCGTTACCCCAAGGGACAACCCTCTGATACTTAAGTCAGCACTGGGGCGACGGAGAAGCAGGAAATAAAGGGAGAAAGAGATAGTTACAGAGTGGCACAGTAAGCCTGATCGAAGTGAACTGACTTCCAGGGGAGCTCTCGCCGTGACCAACAGGCACTCAAAGAGTGCTCGCTGGGCGGTAAGAGTGCTTGGAATGCAATCGGAACATGACGAAGGCTTTCTCTCTTAGCAGCAGGATGGCTTCTCTTGTCTCTTGTAGGAGCTGAGTCAGCTTTTCTTAGTGGAGTTCACCGTGTCCCCTCTATTTGTCCATCGAAGTCCCATTTATAGGGCGTTGTCCTGGTGGTGAGGGCCGGTCTCTTAGAAGGGAAGGGAGCAAGTAGTGGAATAATGTCTCCCCACGATTGGGAGGAGTTTTCCGTTCTTCTCTTCTCCATTTCCTAATCAATGATTTGCCCAAAAAAATAATAAACAAAAACACGAGTTGTGAAGTTCCGAGTTGACTAGCAGAGGAATTAACCTAGGGATCCCCCAGCTCCCTTTTGACATCTCAATGTAGTGCCCCAAGATATCCTCCAAAAGAACTACCAAAAAAAGGCCCAGTCAGCCAAAGTGCCAAAGAAGGTGCCAGGGCACAAGACATGGCAATGCAAGCACCTTTTGGGCATGCTCACCTATGCACCCCCGTTCCCTTGGTCCCCCCCATCACAGTTTCTCACCTGGGCAATGACTATTGAAACCAGCATCTAACCTTAAGGTAGTGAGGAAAATCTGGCACGTTCTCAAGCAAGAAGCATATACTTTGAGGCTCTTTAAAGCAGGAAGCTGACAACATTTTCAACGTATCTGCTAAAGAGGGGACTAGGAAGACAGGTGACCTGTCTGCTGCATTCGACTTCATCTGCAAGCCACTCTGAGGCAGCCTACAAAACAGGGATGAGCATGATTTGGTTCTTAGACAGTTTTTTCAAGAAGAAAGTGCAGACTGCACCACCAATTTTATTTCATAAATAGAGGCAGTACAATCTCAAGAGCAAATGTGTGGTACCTTTATTCTGAAACTACAGGAGAACTACGGAGACTTAATGGCGTTAATCAAAAGACACCAAAGGAATAAGATATGTGCTCCAAGAACACAATAAAGAGATTGTAGGAGCCAAATATTCTCTAAATAAACTGTACTTCCCTGGAAGACTGCATCATTCCATTCTCACCAAAGGCTCCGGCAAACAGCATGGGAAAGTAATGATAAAATCTATACACAATCTCCTTTTCCCATTGAAGACCTCAAACTGTGAAAGATTCGGTTTTAGGAAATGTCTCTCACGATTGTTTTTGGATGTGCTGAGCAGGTCAATGATCAAGGTTCAAAAAAGGAGGTGAGAAGGGGGGAGGTGGTCACTCCTTGAGTAAGGAAAGAGCATAGAGTTAAATGGTTTCAAACCAACCAAGAAGATAGAGTGCAGGTTCAAAGGACTTAAGTCCAGCTTTCCAGATTTAAATTCTTTACATCTTTCATGCATTTCAGCGTATGCCAATTATCATTCCTCAATAGAAGGTTCTTCAGAATCAGAATTTACCTCAACCTCACTTTCTCCATGAGTCATCATGCATGCATCCTTTCTATTTCCTTCATACTTGCATGCCAGCTCATTCCAAACTTCCCTTGCTGACCTGCACGTTGAAACACGTGTGATTACATTAGATTCTATGCTATTCATCAGAATGTTTAATGCAATAACATTTATAGTATTTTTCTTGATGTATTTTTCATTCCATTCGTTTTCTTTTACAGGGAGTTTATATGGACCATCACATATCACTTTCCACATTTCAGGTTCATAAACTCCAAGATAAGCACACATGTTATTTCTCCAAGCAATGTAGTCATGACCATCAAAACGAGGAGGAAGAGAAGACATGTAGCTATCAGACATTATGCTTAATGAAACTCACCGTGGGATCACTCTAAGGGTCATTAGACCCAAGAAAATAGAGCCGTGACTCTGATACCAATTGTTGGTCCCCGGGATAGGCGAGCAGACAAGAAGGGGAGTTGAATTGTCCCCAACACGATATGGTAAATTTAAAAACTTTACGTAGTTGAATTAACAAGTTTAACGAGATTGATAGAAAGAGGTTAATTAGAGTAAATGAGTTCTCTCAATCTCGCTGATCTCACTTGAGCATGTGAATGAATTTAACTTAGAAACAAATTTCATAGCATAATTTAAACAAACAATATGTGTGTGAACAAGGTGTGATTTGAAAAACAATCTCCTGTGAAAGGGATAGATGACAAGGAAGCAATCACAAAAATCATACCACAGTGCACATGTATTTTTAAGGTGGTTCGAGACCACGACGGGCTCCCTATGTTCACCCCTCACCAAACTCAGTGAGTCTTCACTCAGGGAAACTCCCTAACATGGAGTCGAGCTCCAACACACACGCAGGACGACGCCTACACACACACGGGGACGCACCCCAACACACACACACACACACACACACACACACACACACACACACACACACACACACACACACACACACACACACGATCTTAAATTATCAATCAACAGTTACGCTCCAATGACTTATGGCTTGTCATCATCAAAACTAGGGGTGCACAACAATTCCAAGCTTAAAAACCCATGGAGAATATTCATGAAGCCACTTGAAAACTCAATCCTTTTCAACTAAAGATCAAGCTATACTTACCATACAACCTTGCTATGTATAAGGCTGATTCAAGCCAAATTCACCAATGGTTATGAGAATATGTTAGATATAGTTCATGCTCAAAAAGCTCCATGAAGAATATGCAAGATATGCATTCAACTTGAAGACCAAGTCGACTCCATTAGAGCGACTTCATTAAAACACAAAACTATCAAATTAGTGTGGGGATCAAAATGAAAGATATGAATGACTAAAAAGATCTTCTTCACTAGGCATGCTCCATTGAAGCTTATCAAAATGTTCATTGACTAAAAAGAGTTATAAGCATGACACTCATGTAAATTCCTCAATGCACTCTTCCAAGTCTTTGTGAAACCATTGATAGCCATACTAACAAAATCATCCAAGCAGTTAAAAATGTCATCATCAAACTTCATTTGAATATGTTAAACACATTACAACTTAAAAACTCCATGAAGAATATGCTTGTTTGAATCTTGGTAAAACCACTGCAGAAGAATATTTGAAAGCCCAATCTAAAACTGACCAAGTCAACTTCCCATTGGGGCAAGTCAACTTGCTTCAGCCTCCCAAAAGTAGAAAATGAAGGGATCCATCAGACGTCGACTTGGGCATCTCTCAAGTCGACTTGAAGCAATAACATCTTTGCACTCATGATCTCAAGAATTGAAATGAGAGTTCAAAGCACAAAATCTTGCTCATTCACAAGTTAATCAAATTGGTGATTCAAGCAACCACTCACCTTGATTTGTGTTGCCAAAACTAAGGATATGAACCACATTAACACTAAGAACACAAAACCAATACACACACAATGCACATAATATTTTGTTATCATCAAAATCAATACCAAAAAATATAGAGCGAGCTCAACAAACACAACATGCTCATTCCCTACTTTTTTAATCTTTTTAGGAAACTCTAGTCCTTCGTTATATGCTTGCTGATCTAGGTCCAAGGGTTGTCATTGCATCTCATACATCATAGGGCTGTGCCACATCAGCTTGAGCCTTGATGCTTGTCCTTGGACGGAGTTTGACACCGAACTCTCCCATCTCGATAGCCCACTTGACCAATCTACCCGGGCATTTGAGTTCTAGAGAATTTGTCGTAGGGATTGGTCGGTGAGGATGGCGATGGGGTGAGCCAGGAAGTATGGCCGTAGTTTATGAGCAGCCATAATGAGTGCGAGGGTGAACTTCTCGGTCCGTGAGTACTGAAACTCTGGACCCTGCAGTGCTCGACTGATGTAGTAGATGGGCCTCATTACTCCTGCTTCCTCCCGCGTGAGCACGGCACTCATCATGCTCGGTGTCACCGAGAGGTACAGGAATAACTCTGCCACTTTCTGGGGCTTGGCGAGGATTGGAGGTGACGCCAGATAGCGCTTCAATTCCCCGAGCGCTCGTTCACACTCCTGATCCCAAGTGATCTGTCCTTTCCTTTTCGGTGCTTGGTTGGCTTGCTTGATTAACCAGAAGAAGCGAAGGCATCACTCGGCCACCCGGGATAGGAACCGGGTTAGCGCCATAATGCGTCTGGTGAGGCATTGCACGTCTCTTACTCACCCTGGTCACTGCATTTCTAGCACCGCTCAGATTTGGTCGGGGTTGGCTTCGATCCCTCGGTGGGTGATGAGGAAGCCCAGGAACTTCCCTGACCGTACTTTGAATGCACACTTGGCTGGGTTGAGCTTCATGTGGTACCTTCTAAGTGTGGCAAAGGTCGCCGCCAGGTCGTGCAAGTGCTCGACAGTCTCGAGGCTCTTGACAAGCATATCGTCGATATACACCTTCATGTTGCGACAGATTTGCGGGTCGAACATGTGGTTGACGAGTCGTTGATAAGTCACCCCTGCGTTCTTTAGCCCGAATGGCATCCGCGTGTAGCAGTATAAGCCGTGGTCGATGACGAACGTTGTTTTATCCTGGTCGGGCTTATGCATGCTGATCTGATGATACCCAGAGTAGGCATCTAAGAAGCTCAGCATCTCGTGCTCGGCTGTTGGATCCACCAACTGGTCAATTCGCGGCATGGGAAAGCTATCCTTGGGTGTTGCCTTGTTGAGATCGGTATAGTTGACACACATCCGCCACTTCCCATTCCTCTTGGGGACCAGGACTACATTGGCCACCCAGTCTGGATACTAGGTAGGCCTGAGTAGTCCTGAGCGTAGCTTCTCGCTTACTTGCTCCTTGATGATTGCTTGTCGCTCGAGATTGCAACGCCTTCAACGCTGCTGAACCAGACGGCAAGTGGGGTCCAGCCTCAATTGGTGGGTGATGACCTCTGGTGGGATCCCGAGGAGCTCATCCTCGGACCAAGTGAACATGTCCTAGTGGGCGGTGAGAAAGCTTGCGTAGGCCTACCTCTCGTGCTTGGATAGGTTTGCACCTATTCTCAGTGTCCTGATCGGGTTCTCCCCCACCTGGATGAGGAATAGATCTTCTGTCGGGGCACTCATCTTGGGCCCGGGTCTTGCATCCTCACCTTCTTCTCAGGCTGTGTCTCTTTAGGATGACGGTCACACGTGGAGATGAGGTAGCACCTCCGGGACTCCCCTTGGTCCCCCAAGACCTCCCCCACATCCTAGGGAGTGGGGAACTTAAGATTTTGGTGGTAGGAGGAGGGGACCCCCTTGAGCGTACCAAGGATCCCTCGACCGATGATAGCATTGTACCTTGTCATTGCTTTAACTACAGTAAAGTCAGCAAGGAAGGTTACCTCTCTCGGCGCAGTTCCAAACGTGATCGGGAGCGAGATGCATCCTTCCAGGCAGATGGTCGTGGCCGAGAATCCATATAGCGGCGTGTGCAATGGTTTGAGTTGAGACATATCCACACCCATGAGGACAAGGCAGTCATAGGCAATAACATCTAGTCTGCTTCCATTATCAACTAGGATGCGTCGTACAGTACGTTGGTTTATGGTGGCTGAGACCACCAATGCGTCAGAATGGGGCATGGTGATGCCCTCCAAGCCATCCTTGGAGAAGGTGATGGGGTTTTCTGGACGGTCTGGGGTGGGAGTGCCACGCCGAGAGTCGCTATCGTGGTCGGCGACGCTGACTGCTGTCACGTACCGTCACCTCCTACTTGCGCTATCCCCTCTCACCGCCGGCCCCCCAGAGATCATCATGATCTCTTTGCCGTTGGGCCGATTGTCGATAGGCGGGGGTGTCTTCTATCGTCGCTCTGTGGCCTTGGCGAGGAACTTGTCGAGGAGCCCTCTTCGAATGAGGTCCTTGATGGCCTCCCTTAGGTTGATGCACTCGACGATGTCATGGCCGTGGTCGCGATGGTAGTGACAGTACTTCTTCTTGTTGCTCGTGCTCGGGTCTGACTTCATCCGGAGATGCCATTTAAGAAATAGATCCTCACAGGTTTCTATCAGGATCTGATCAGGAGGAGCTGTCAGAGACGTGTAGTGGCGATAGGCGCCTCTTTCCCTTTTAGAGCGGTTGCGGCGGTCCCCGTCGCGCCACTGGCACTTGCTCCGACCCTCTCGGGGAGGATCCGCAGACCTTTTGCGGTCGAACCTTTCAGCTCTGGCCACGCGACCTAGGGCCGTTATGTTCTCCTTGCTGCGTGCATGCTTCTGTGCCAGGGCGAGGAGATCGAGAAGGGTCGTCGGGGCCTCGACCCCAAGGGAGTGTCGAAGGATGTGGTCGCGCGTCCCTTGGGTAAGGGCTATGGTGGCGATGCTGATATCGAGATGTGGGATCCATAGCGCCTCCGCGCAGAAGCGGGAGACGAAGTCCCACAACGTTTCCTCTTTGCCCTGCTTAAGGGCGAGCAGGGTGATCACCGACTTGGCTACCTTTCGGCAGCCGACAAAGTTCTCCTTAAACAGCTTCTTAAGCCGCTGAAAGGAGGAAATGGTCCCGACCGGCAAGGATTCAAACCATGTCCGGGCGTTCTCCCGAAGGGTCGTGATGAATGCCAGGCACTTTACCGTGTCCGAGGCACGGTGGAACACCAGGTGGGACTCGAAGCTGTGCATATGATCAGTCGGGTCGGTGGTACCGTCGTAGGAAGCGAACGACGGTAGCTGAAGCTTAGGCGAAATGGGGGCTTCCATTATTTCCCTAGAAAAGGGAGCAAGGAAGTCCAGATCGTCGTCGATTAGGCCACGGTACTTCGCGGCTAGGAGGACGTCGTCCAGGTCGGACCTGGAGCTCTGCTCCCTGCAAGAGAGAAGACTGTCTGGTGAACCTCCTCCTCTGAAAAGCTCTAAGAGATGTCGTCCCTCTCCTCTGAAGAAAGACAAGTAAGTAGATCATGAGCAATGCTCGGCCTAAATTGATCCTCACAAAAAACAGTCTGACGTAGTAGTCACTTGTCAGTTCATTGATTTGTTCATCCGAAGTAGAAAGCTCACCCACTTTGATACAAGTAATAGTATTAACCCTCCTCTTCTCTGAAGTGATGCGTTGGAAGTAGTGTTCATGTCCCCTCTTTGATCCATCTATCCCTCGATAACTGTCTCTAGTAGATTTTTTCCTTACAGAGGATCTCCTCAAACTGACACCTCAAAGAGTCCCTAAAGCTCCTATCATTTACATCCTTAAGCCCTGCCTCCTCCAAGTTGTCTAGGCCCTCAATCTGTTGAAGAATTCTGTCTTTAGCAACCTTCCCCGAGAGAGTTTTGTTAGCCTTCTAGGTCTTGAGAACCCGAGCAGTATGTCTTAGTTTCAAAACCATAGTAGCCTTAGCTGATCTGCCAGCAACCAGTGTATACCATGCTCCCCTAACTGCATATATGAAGTTTGCCTCCTTGAACTAGAACTTCTCAAGCCTGAAAGTGAACCTCCTGTCCTGCACCTGAAAGTGAACCTCCTGTTTTGCATTTGACTGGTCTTTAAAAGGATGGGTTTGTGGTCTGACTCCGATCTAGCCAGTGAAAGCACCTGCATATGAGGATAGTGATCCTCGCAATCAACAAAAACCAAAAATATGTCTAACCTCGAACATGAAACATCGGATCGCATGTTGTACTAGGTGAAATGATCATGTGCCATGTAACGACCCAAGATCCGGATACCGAGAATAACCCGATACCATTCAAATCTTGGCCCTTCGCCCACGAGCCGGAGGGCTTGGAAGGGCTAACAAGGTAGGTGTGGTGTACATAGAAATAAGAAATAAAGCAGGACAAGTCAGCAATTAACAGAAATAAACAATCTAACTACAACAAAGTCCAGTCCAACAGAAGTACAGTCTAAGGCAGAGAAGCGTACCTAATGTCGAGTGAACACTCGGCCCGACGAGTTGCCAACTAAGAATCTCTGCGCAGCACTTTCGAACCTCGAGGAAAAATCGCTACACCTGGAAAACAAGGGTGAGTCTTGTCTCACTGGCTTAGTAGGGGTCCCGCGGAACCCCAACCGTAAACAACGGCGGCAGCGGAAAGTAGCAACTACAGTAGGAACAGTAAACCCGGTAGCTGGTAAAACCTCACCACTATAGCTACTCCTATTGGAACGGAAACCAACACCCCGATCTCACCATCGAGGACCACCAACTCCAAACCACCCTAGTCACGCTACTAGGGAAACGTCACGACACCTCTGTCGTGGAGGCCCGTCCTCACAGACAAAGGCCGACTCCGAGACCACGCAGTCCGGAACACAGTCACGACCTCGTCGTCGTGAACTCTACACCATCTAGGGGAAACCCTCGGTAACGCCCACCGGAAACCCTAGACCTCTATGTCGGGAAAGCACCCGGAAACTACACAAAATCACGTCTCGCAGACGGAAAACAGAACCTCGAGTTACGAGAATCTCACGTCACGTGACGGGAGTACCTGTCCACTAGAAGCAAGGCCGGATGCGTCCTCTGACGACTTAGTCCGCAGCCTCAAGTGTCTCCCTACTCGCCCCAGGCGGAAACTGAGACACCGTAATAGTAACCAGGAACACAGAACAAGGACTAGCTGGGGTCGCGCTCGTCAGCGTGGCTCCGACGTCCCCAGCCACGTGTGCACACACAGACCATGCATCCTAGGTTAGATCCTCTAACTGGTTCTTCCCTAAAGTCCGGACTCAGGCTGCGCGGAGGGGCCCTACAGTAACCAGCCTAAAAATCGCCTCTCTCAGGTAAGCCGCTCCACCACTCCCGGGTGGGTCAGCATACGCGTGCTGTAAGAAGGCTACGTCTAGTGGGGGGTCACTAACATGAACACTGAAAATCACGCACGCACCCATTTCGAGTAACGCGAAGTAACAGGTGACTCGGGGTTACCAGACTCTGGACACTCCACTAGACTTAATAAACCCAACGGTCCTTGAGTCACACGACTCGGGTCAAGACCGCTACACATGACGGCACAACGCCGTCAAATTAGCCTAATCCCTAGGTCTGAAATCACGGTAACACGATTCCCAAGGCAGCTCACAGGCTGTCGAGTTAATCCCCTATCTAAGGGAGAAGCGGGAAACTTCCAGCCTCACGCTGGGTGACTGGACTTACAATCCAAGGGCCAAACTTACGGCCCACTCAGAAACCACCTTCCGGAGAAACCCACGTCGTGCGGGAAAGGTCCTCCGCACTCATACCGACTCACTGTGACTCGATCTGGCGACAACATGAAAGCCCGGAACACATGGGATCACTCGGACCCTCCAAACCCACGGGCACGCTAATCGAGGTAACACATTGCCTCCAGACACCCCAAAACACGGACGCGGAACCCACGAGTGTCTGGGACATCCACGAGGTCAAAGGTTGACCACTGGGTCACAACTGGGTGCACCGGGGGCCAACACAATGCGAATGGCACACGGCTAGCACGGAAACCAAGTGGCGGTCTTCTCCTAGACCGTCACCTCAGGTGGCGGTCCACCATGGATCGCAACCCTCAGGTAGCGGTCCACTCTGGACCACAACCTTCCGGGAACACCTGCACAAGAGGCGGTCCTCTCCAATACCGCAACCCCTAGTGGCGGTCCTGGCCTGACCGCCGCCATCAGCTGGCGGTCATTCGTAAGGCCTCTACTATACAAGACCCCTGGGCATAATGCGGTCATACCCAGACCGCAACCCGAAGAATGCGGTCAAGGCCAGACCGCATTCATCGGGGCCCACAGCAAACCGGGCTGACGCGCCCTCCGAGGGTGATGGTGGCGGCCAGTCGCGAGGCCTCTACCTGGAATCGACATACAGGCCAAGAAACGGTCCCCATTGGACCGCCTTCACAGGTAGCGGTTCCTGGTACGACCGCTACCTATTTTCGAGCCCGAAAATGGCGAACACCGCGAAAAATGTCATTCCACGCCCCATTTACACCCATGTGAAGGGGAAAACAAGGAGATCTCTTCCCCAACCTCTCTAGCACTGAGAGGATCAATTTAAACCCCAAAAACGCGGTCAAAACGTGAAATCCGGCTCACACCCCCAAGTCACACATTTTAACCCAGCGGGAAAATAAATCCTCTGGGCTCGCCTCGGGCTACCAAACTCGCGGAAGAGGAAGTACAATGGCCAAGGATCCATCCCCTTACCTCTACCGAAGATTCCGAGCGCCGAGGACGCCGATCCGCGAAGAAAACCCCGTTTAAACCCTCGTCGGCTCGCGATCTTGTGAACTGCCTCCACCATCGTGATCCTCATCCCGTGCACGTCGCCCCTTGCCCCGCGAACGCCGCCGCCTCGCCGCCGTCGCCTCACTCCGTCGGGCGCCGGAGAACAGAGGGGAGAAGGAGAAAACGTGAGAGAAGAGAGAGGGAGAGGGAGAGGGAGAGAAATGAGGGATGGGGAGAGAGAAAAAGAGGGTGGGTTATATAGAAAATCTAGAATTTTTGAAAAATATGAAAAATAGTGAAAAATACTCTCCACGGTCCTCGGAAAACGCACAACGCGTTGGTAACATTTCGGAGTTGGAGAACGCAACGGTTCACCCTGTACAGAGTTCCGTAGGCTCGTCAGGGAAAAATACGCGTAAACCACAAAACGCTCTCCGGGACTCCCAAAAGTGATCCGAAACCCGCGGATCCTGATCTGATAAATATCTGAAAAATCTGGGGTGTTACAGCCCTCCCCCCTTATAAGAATTTCGTCCTCGAAATTTAGGACAAACGCCATGCGACAGGGGGAGAACACCCTGAATCAACTGACAACGTCATCAGAGCCCCAGCCAAACCTCGATACTCGTCAAAATCACGATCCTGAGGGACGCGACTAGACAATATTCACGGACAACGCCTTGCTCACAATCCAACGCACATCGATCATCAGAGCAGGCATCATGTAAAGGAGTACAAGTCTGGCGTCGCCTCAGCCAACGCGTAAACTAACCACGGCTTTGCTGCCACCATCTCGCTCACCGAGGAGACGCAATACTCGTCACGAGAACCTACCACCGATCAACGCTCATGCTCGACGGACTATCCAAACTCCAGCTTCACGACCAACTGACTGATCTCACGCCCTGCACCAGGGGCAACCATTATTGAGCTTCCACCAGCTCACACCCGGCAAGCCGAACACCCATGGCAGCACATGACCACTTCTTGTCAGAAGACAAACTTCCAGTAAATCCCAGATCCAATCTAGGAAAAAGCACATCTCATAATCGGCCACCCAAGGCCTTGTTGGCACACGACTCTCGCCATCGTCGAGGTACAACAATCTGCATCTTCTGTCTGTGAAAGACCATCCACCGATCACCAGATACTCGTCAACGGGAAACCTTCACCGACCCAACAGGCGCGATCCCAATCGCGACAAGCCATCCGCTGACCTTCCACAGACCATCACCGCATCTCGAGCCAAACCTCACTTGGACACCGCATCTGATCCGAACCTCACGCCAACTCTACCCCCTCAGGGGAGCACGGCGAAATCACATGACAGGATTTCACAATCCTCGATCCTTACATCACTCAACTTAGGCTTACAGGAAAATCCTCCTTTGTTGGTCACAGATTAGGGATCACCATTTCCAACGCCAACGTCTCTTCAGAGACCTTCCCACACAGGCATCGTCCTATCTCATCAAATCCTGTCTCATCTTAGTTACTCTAAATGGACGCCTGCCAATCCCGATTCCGCTCCTACCGCAGAGCCTCGGGGCACAACCTTTTACAATCCACGACACACTTCTCCGGAGCCGCCAAGTGCCACCTGCTACCACAGCAAGCTGGTCGACGACGCCACGACCAATGCACACGGGTCCCCAGACAATATACATCTTACCATGGTCGATCACTTGGTCAACCTTACCAGCATCTCGAGGCCACCAATCGGGACCCATAATCTGTCAGAGATCACTTCTCCAAAACTATGATCTCATCTGAGGACACAACCCCAACACAAGTCGGATACCAAGCAATCGACTCAGACCATCACGTCCTCGGCCTCCGTCAGGCTATATCTCGACAGCCTTATCCGGGTCTAACCCCAACGCAAGAACATGGTACTCATACGGCACACTTGCCGATACATTTTCCCATCTCTCCATCTAGCCAGTGCCACAACCACAATATCTCAAGCAATGGCACGGCAACAATACATTTCACACAATCCGAGACAATCTCACACCGAGGAACCAATCCTCCGATGCTCATCTCATCCTCGGAAATCTGCCCGTAGCAACCAACACTATGATCCTGAACCAATGGGTTACAAGCCCACCAGGCTTCCGTTGTGCACTTTGATTCACACGCACATCCATCACAGCGACTCGGAATTCGCCATCTCGACGAACTTCAACCCGACTGGCGCTCATCCTTTCGGAACAACACCGACACCCTTACACACTAGGGGAATGGGCAACGCTTCTCACAGACGGCCACATCGCCAAAACACAGGACACATCTCACACGGACTTCACGGCACACAAGAGAGGCCAACCACTCCGAGCACATAATGCAAGACGACGAACTTGGCAAAAGCATGATCCTCTCCAACCGAGGAGAACCCAATCATGCCTCCGACTAATCGGGAGGAAACTCCACGATTGACCTGACCTCAGACCTCGTGCAAGTTGGGAACCGCACCTTCCAGCACCAGAATAACCAATACCACCGTCCGGTCAGCTCCTCCGACAACACTCACCAAATGTTCCGTCGGACCACACTCGCAGCACCTCCCGATGCACCACCCTCGCAATTCCTCGAACCGTGACTCATCACGCCTCGAGCACCAACTCTACTGATTGCCAGCCACACTCTGCCACACCGGTTGAGCTAGCCGCTGCCACGCGCTCCCTCCCTATGCCTGCCTCTGACACCGGGACCATGAACACGCCAAACGCTTACTAGGGAGCGAAGAAAACCACCAAAAGACACCAGGCTCAAAGGTTGCTACACCTCTAGCCACTGGACATCATTCTCTCGAATCTGTCCGTGCCAACGCCAATTCATTATCGAGCTGCCACCGTGCGGACCACCACGCCAAGAACTGCAACATGAACCATCACCGGCACCTGCACCTGCCGACGCTCGTCCTTGAGTCCCGAACTCACCACGGAACCTTCACAACTCGCCTGTCGCCTCGTCCGGCGCATCCAAGGCAGTGCACGGCGGCTCCAAATTTCGCAATCTGGGCCACGAATCAAGCCACCGCCATACGATCTCGAACCAAATCCAGAGCTAACTCAGCTCAGTCATACACAGAAGCGTAGGACAAGGAGCTTACTGGGACGACTCTGCCCAATCCTGCCATGAAATCCGCGAAAATAACTGGGACCGACACGTCATTTTTGACGCCACAGAGTATGACGAGAAAATCTGGCTCGACAATCAGCAGCTCACCCAAAAGATCCTCCACTCATCCGAGCACATCTCTCGACCAGAGCACCTACTCTACTACCTCAAACTACGATCTCAACGCCTCAGGGGCTGGATGAACCTCAAGCTGGGGTGGCCAACCCGATAACAGCTCCCTCGGAGCACACTCACGGCCACTTAACCACGAGCAACCCTCATCGGCCACCTGAGCTCGCTGCAGATTCCTCGAACGCAGCACCGCAGCGGCACACACCTGCCAGCAACCTCTGCCCAACGCAGCCTCTCTGTATTGAATTGAAAAAAATATATGTTGTAGCCCTTGTAGTCTTCTTTCAAACGGCAACAGTTTCGTCTCGATCTGCCTCTAGATCTGATCTCAGAAATTCCAGCAGTCGAGGCACGCAGATCTATTCTCTATGCAGGTCTAATTTTACAGTCCGAGGAAAATTCACTTATAAATACCAAAGGTCAACTTCAGTGACCGCCCCTCTCAAGAGTCGACCAAGGATGTTTCTCCGATGATCCACCCAAGCGACGCCTCCAGAAGAGCTCAGGAAGGCGACATCCCTTTGGAAGTCGCAACTTGCTATCTACTGAGTCAGAACCGAGTCGATCCAGGACTGAGTTGGAGTAGGACCGAGTCAGACCAGCAGGCCGAGTTTGACCTGTACGCACCTCCAGATTGCTACCCGTCAACCCAGGGTCAGTTCTCCCAGGCCCACTATAGCCCTTTACCTCCCTGCGTGGAGTGGGCAAAGAAATTAAGTTTTGTAACTATTGTAAAATTATTTTAACCGGGAGTTACCGTAATTGGCCGGGGTCATCTTCCCTATGCCCAGAGCGTGGAGGTATCATTTCACTCCTCTCTTTAGTATTTTCTTTACTCGTATATTTTCTATATGCCGCTGCATGTGATAGGATAATAGCTCATTTTACATTCAGTCATCGCTGCGAAGAGAGAGAGAGAGGCCCATTCCGTGACTCAATCTGAGTATAAGCACAGAAGAGCCGACTATCCGACTCATTGTCGGTTCCTCAACCGCGCACGGTTCCACCCATCCCTCACTAGGAACGCCCACGAGCTAGAGTCCCAAGTCGCGTGTCCGTCCCGCGTCATGAATGCTATGTGAATGTTGACTCTCCCTTGTCTCACAAAGACTCTCAATGTATTGCATGCTCCCCCTCTGACAATGAATCTCACAACCATAAATTGTATGACTCATAAATGGCCCACAGGCACAAGGGTTCTCCCCCTTTGACAAAGGTTTTGCCTAAAGTTCTCCCCCTTTCATAATTGGCTCTCCCCCGTTCATAAATATCTCATCCATGATTTGTCCGACTCACCCATGATCAAAGAAGAGGACATGTTGTTACCCACCTGTAGTCACAATAGGCCGCTTTATATGAAGGGACAGTTGAATGGCCAGCCTATCAACAGGATACTGGTCGACCCAGGCATAGCAGTAAATATACTCCCATACTGGGTATACTAGAAGTATTACTTTAATGTGCACCTAATCGAGGTCAGGGATATGAAGATCGTCAGCTTCAACTAGAAGTTTGAAGACCCCATGGGAACAGCTGAGTTCAGTCTCGCCCTCTGTGATTTTACAACTAGAGTGCGATTCCATGTAATCAACTCTAACACCTCTTACAAGGCATTGCTGGGCCGACCTTGGCTGCATCAGAATCGAGTGGTGGCCTCCACCCTGCACCAATTGCATCAAGTACCCCTGCAACGAGAAAGAAGAGAGGATCTTCATAGATCTGCACCCCTTCGAAGTATTCGAATGCCACTTGCTGGATGCCTCACTGTACTTAGAGAAGCCCAAAGAAGCTCCCTGCACTTCTCAGAATAGGAAAAAGGGAAAGAAGAAAGTCGAGCCGAGCGAATGGTTCCCTCCACCACCACCAAGCTATGTAGCGCCTCCGGAGGTATCTATCATCTCTGAAGCTGGAGGGTTGGTCAAGGCGATCCCTTCTGTCATCCGTATCGCTCCGAGAATGTTGCACCTTGAAGACTTGTTGGAGTACGTTCGGGTCCAGCTAGGAATTGTCAAGTCTATAGTAGAAACCGACTGCCATACAGTCGAACCACTGAAGATCTGGGAGGTGCCCAACCATGGGGGTCAGCCCACAATCTTCTACACCACTGAGGAATGGCCTATCAAAGGGGACGATGATTGCAGATTCCTCGAAGAGTTATGTGACCCCATAGTCCCAATTGCGGACCTTCCTCATATGGCTCCCCGCATGGCTGAAATGGCTAGGAGGCAGGGAATCCCTTTCCACTAGCCAGTGAGCCACAAGAAGATGTTTAAAGAAATGTTGCACCCGCCAAACACAGACCAGAGGCTGCTGTAAATCACCCGACACCCGGGCTTGGGCTTTTCAGCAGAGGAGTTCAACGAAATCGACATTTCCTGTGCCATGCACATACAGTATTTACAATATTTTACAGTGCTCGGCGTCATTTTATCTCGAACTAAATCATGGTTCGTCGACTCGGTCTGAGTCTAGGTGACTCGGGGCGGATCTACTCGGATCCACAAAAATTCGAGACATGATCCAGACGACTCAGATTGACCCGCTTCCCCGTTCCCTCTCTATCCTTCTCTGCGATCTTTTAGGCGTGCTCCAGCGAGGATCCAACGGTGGCGGCAAAGATCTGGCGGTGGTAGATGAGATCCGACAGTGGCGACGATGATCTAGCCAAAAGAGATATTGTCAACCATAGTGAGGGACTATCGCGGTGGGGCGGGTTCGCCAAGGTGGGCTACCGGGGTGGAGGGGGCGCCGGTGTGAGGGGAGGGCGTCGGAATGGGAGAAGAAAGGGTTGCCGTGTGAGGTGGGAGACGACCGAGTCGATCTGAGTCACATGTGGCTCGGACATATCATACCAGATCAGAACGATTCTGATCCGATACAGATCACCGAGTCGACAAATCTTGAACCAAACAGCCCCATGTTGACCCTCTTGATGATCACACCATTAATACGTACACTGTGACCGACATGCAGACTTGCGATGGGTTCTCCTTCCCGGTGGGTTGTCCACGTCCAAATGAAAGCCAAACGAAAGGGATGAGGAGGGGAGGAGTGATAGAGCTGATCGGCAGAAGGCAGTGCGCTTGCCCTTATCGATCCGGGGTTCAGTCCAAATGAAAGCCAGGCTGGGTCACATCCACCCACCTCCAGGCAGAGCCACCCGACAGTGCATGCATCATGACGTCGCTGCAATCCCCCCCCATGGTAGCCGTTGTGGAGCTTTCACGCACCCTCTGCGCCTACCTTGCAGTGGACACTACTCAACACCATTTGGTGTTCCATCATCTCTTCTTCTTATTATTTTTCAAGTATGTGTATGCCATCACACTACTACCAGTATCGAATTGCACAGGATCTGGATCCTCTCAGTGCATGCTCTCATGATTGATGGAGGGTTGGAAACTGTCGGATACAATCTTGCAGTTAAAAAGGGTGGTTTAGTGAAAGAGAAACCAGATGCGTACACTGACGACTTATACTGTGTCTTAAGTATCTCCACTAACATGGAACGCGGCAAGTAAGGTACGTAACAGAAACCAAGGACAAGAACTAGTCAGGGTCACACTCGTTAGTGTCAGTCCAAGCCCCTGACCACGTGTGCACACACAAGCTCAATACCTTGAGTCAGACCTCTTGCTAGTTTTTCCCCCCAGTAGGATGCTATTGACAAGCAAGGGGGCCCACGGAAACTAACTTAAAAACCGTACATTGGGACTACCCTATCACCTCTCCCAGGTGGGCCAACACTAAAGATCGTCGAGCTACGACTAGTGGTTCCATCACAAGGAAAGAGAAAATAATTCTATTGGGACATAAAAATGTGCCACAATTTGTAAAAATATTTAAACATGGCGATCATGCATCATTAAACACATAATTAAATGAACATGATTGAATTCGAAATCTGCAGGAATGAAACGGTCTAATGCAGGGCCACTAGAGCCACAAACAGTCGAACTACTGACCGCCAAATGATGATAAGCAGTCTAGAGAAGGGTCGCGAGGCTCCCATCGCCTTATAAGGTTAAAGGGTCTATGTAGTCACATTATGGGCCACTAAGGGGTCACAAATGGTCATACGATTGGCCGCCAGATGACGGTAAATAGTCTAGACTTAGAACGCAAGGTTTACACTGCCATACAGGGCCAAAGGTCTAAGCAGTCGATTGTTGGGCCGCTAAGGTCCACAAACGGTCTATCGAAGGACTGCTATACACCGTAAACGGTCTAGCGTAAGATCGCAAAGGTCCACCGGATTTCAAAATGGCCTCTGGTTGGACCGTTTGCCTCCCAGAGAGTCGAAAATGTGGGTAACTCAATGGAGTATCCTCCCAATCGATTCAAATCGATGGAAAACCAACTTTTAACCTATTCCCTACCATGCCACATCCATTCTGCAGCAGTTTAAGATCCAAAAACATAGAAACTATGGCCGTGGAAGGATTTAAAACATAAATAACTATGTTCATGCTTGGAAAACATAAATGCGATGTTCATGCTATTAAAACATAAATATTCATTTGAGGTCCGCGGTCTCTGGCGATCACACTCCATTAGTATTAAGGCATGCTCCCTATTTCTTCCTCTTTTCATTTCTTTATCTTTTTCTTTCATATATCTCCTTTATTTAGTCTAAGTGGATTTCTTTAGAATCCACAAATTGGCGATCACGGTGAGTCCACCTTTTGTTTTTCTTTGATTGCCCTTCCCCACTTGGCACCCACGTGTGCCATCTCTTTTTGCACCCACAATGCATCCCCCTTTGTACTCCACGTAGCATTTTTTCTTGTTATTTTTGTCCCTTGTGCACCACGTGCACAACCCCCCCATGTGATTGCTAATTTGATAGATTTTAAAAATTCCACTGTTCTTATTCTCTTAATTTTTTTTAGCATGTCACACTTTATTTCATATTCTCATTGATTGCCATGAGCTATGTTGTGAGTTGGTGAGTGTCTTCTCTCTTTCATTGGTTTTTCTACATTTTTCTAGCTTTCTAGCCATTTTTTTAGAAAAACAATCAGCGCCCAGGGCAGAGGGCGCCAATTCTAGAATTGGTACCCACTATCCCAGGCACCAATTCCTTGTGTTTTTTTTAGAAAATAATAATCAACGCCCAGGGTAGAGGGGGCCAATTCTAGAATTGGTGCCCACTATCCCAGGCCCCAATTCCCCGTGTTTTTCACAGAACCCCCTAGTTCTGTGACCTGTTTGGCATAATTCTTACACACCTCTGTTTATACATGTATGTTCTCTTCATTTTGCATTAGTTCTTGTATTTAGGACATCTTGGCTTAGGAGACCTCCTCTCCCCACACTTTTAGGAGATCTCTACCCCCCTCTTGTGAAGGAATGACCCTCCAATTGAGCATTCTGTCTCATTGGACTAAAAATTTCTAAACCAAGACTTCCGTAAGTCCCCACACTCGTGGATTCCCTCACAGACACTGGGCCAGTTGTACCTTTGAAGTTTCTCGGGTTTAGTTGGCCTATACGTGATGAGAATCAACCTAGTTGGTATTGAAGTAAAACCTTATTGAAACTAGGTTCCTACCTTGAATGAACTACATAAACATTGTCAACAGGTTAACCAACGCCCCTGCAGCATTTATGCAACTCATGAACAACGTTTTCAAGCCATATCTTGATCACTTTGTGGTCGTGTTTATTGATGATATCCTTATCTATTTCAAGATGAAGGAAGAACATGAAGAACATCTGAGCATTACCTTACAAACCCTAAAGGCCCCTTTGTTAACCGATTGCACTTAACTTACTTAACCCTGGAGGGTCGAGTAAGTTAACCGACCCCGATTAAGCGGGTTGTGTGTGAGGAGAGAGCGGGGCCCACCACTCTCTCTCTCATCTGTTGGGTTATCCAAACCCCATGTCAAAGCGGCCCTAAGGGAACACCAACTATATGCAAAGTTAAATAAATGTAAGTTTTAGCTAAAGAGGTCTCTTTCCTTGGCCATGTTATTTCCAAAGAAGGAATTGCGGTGGACCCCGCTAAAGTGGAAGCTATCAAGAATTGGAGTAGACCGATGACTATTTCTGAGATCAGAAGTTTCCTTGGTCTGGCTGGTTATTATAGGTGATTCATCAAGAATTTTTCTAAAATCGTCGTGCCTCCGACGCGAGTCACTAGAAAGGAGAATCCATTTGTATGGACCTCAGAATGTGAGAAGAGTTTCTTGACTCTTAAAGAACATCTCACCAGTGCACCTATTCTGACACTGCCTATTGAAGGCGACGGATTTGAAGTTTACATGGATGCATCAGACATTGGCCTTGGATGTGGCCTTATGTAAAATGGTAAGGTAATTTGCTATGCTTCAAGACAACTGAAGCGGCATGAGAAAAATTATCCAGATCATGATCTGGAACTAGCTGTTGTTATATTTGCTCTAAAGATCTAGCGCCACTATCTTTATGGAGAGAACTTCATAGTATATTCAGACCACAAAAGTCTGAAATACCTCTTTTCTCAAAAGGAGATAAACATGAGGCAAAGACAATGGCTGGAGTATCTTAAGCACTTCGACTTCGCCATCCAATATCATCCAGCAAAGGCAAATGTTGTAGCCGACACACTCAATAAGAAACCAATGAGAATGTTATCAGGCCTCATGAAAGGTATGACTAGTCTCATAAGATCTCGCAGGTGCAAGATCCTGCTTGATGGAAATTCTTTCAGTAAATCTAGTATCCCCCGCAGGCTCGAGGCCAATTCACTTTATTCAAAAAGGACACAAGAAGGCTCAGGTATAACTCAGATAGAGAATTCCAAGTCCACTATGTAGTAAATGTGGTGGAACTGTTACCTCGCACTAATGATCAAATAGAGACCCATGTCAAGTTTGACAGTTCCGGGGAGGAAGAGGGAGGAATTCTCATGTTTTCTCCAATAAACTCTGACCAATTATCTCTTGTGGAGGAAAGCTCCTCTCAGCTACCTTCCCCGCAGAAAGACGAGGAGAGCGCTTCAAATCTCTCGCCAGAGGAGGGAAATTCTGAAGTCCATGATGTCTATGTTACTAACACGGATGATGATGACGACTTCATGGACCTTCAACCAGCCCCATGGGAGCTGGAAGATGGTGGTCAGGCGACTGTAGACGAACTGATCGAAATTAACATCAGTGGGACTGAAGAACATCGGCCGACCTTCGTCAGTGCCCTCTTGAGTGACGGGGAAAAACAGGCGTACCAACAACTACTAACGGAGTTTAAAGACTATTTCGCTTAGACGTATAAGGAGATGTCTAGTTTGGAGCCTTTAGTGGCCGAGCACGAATTGGCAATCAATCCCACAGTCAAACTAGTGAAACAGTCTCAAAGGCGCATGCGCCACGAGCTAGAACTCAAAGTGAATGTCGAAGTTGATAAACTCTTACAAGTCGACTTTCTGGAGCCATGCATGTACCCGGTTTGGCTCGCCAATATAGTCCCGGTGAAGAAAAAGAATGGCCAGGTTTGTATTTGTGTTGACTTCTGAGACCTGTACAAAGTATGCTGAAAGGATGATCTCCCTGTCTCGATCATCGAGACAATGGTGGATGTAACCACAGGCCATGGAGCTTTATCCATCGTAGATGGATCATCCGGATACAACCAAATCCGTATGGCGGTGAAAGATAAAGAGCACATGGCTTTAAGGTCACCTAAAGGGGTATTCAATTACAAAGAATACCTTTTGGTTTGAAAAATGCCGGTGCTATGCACCAAAGACTAAAATTTAATCCCCCCAACTAAGGTCCCATGCAGGGGCCAAAAGGAGATCCATTTATAGGGCTCAAATCAAAGTTCAGATGGGATTAAATACAAGGAAACCCTGCTGCGACCTAGATCTTCCTTCCCAAAGAGGATGAGGACCCAAACCTTGCAAGAGATAACCATGGAAAGAGTTCTATGCGAAACAGAGATGAAAGGAAATGGACGTCCAGAGAGGGTGTCGCTAATTGAATGGGTGTCCAAAGGAAGTGACGCAGATTCCTGCACAAAATATAGAAATAAAGACTTTCCATAAATTAAAATAAGAATTGGCATCCTGACGGATAGCCGTCCATTAAAAGAAATGGCGTCACGCCATTCAATCGCCCATTTAGAATTGAGGTCCAATAAATCGGACCACATTTCCAAAAAAGCCAGAAAAATAGAAAAACCTTCCTATTAAGCCCATAATGAGAACCACTTTGGGGCATTATGTTGCAACATGAGATTTACACATCTTAACATCAATTTTAGCGTGTCTATAGCTGCCTCACCTTGGCATCTACTTTGCAAGGGAGTGAGACGAAGTGAAGCAAAGTGGAATAAACGGAATGAAGAGAAGTGATAATGCAACGAAGGGGAATGAAGTCAGAATTAGTTAAAAAATAGATGTCAAGATGTGATGTGACACACCTCTGACACTAAGTGTTGGAAATCTTTCAATGGTTCAGAACAAAGCAACCTGGATGATTGTGAAAAAGTAGTGATTGCCTGGATGAGAATTAAACTAAGAAAATATGCACATAGGCACGAAAGGAGAACACACCATTGGAGATCGGTTACTAGCCAATGTGGACAAACTACGACCAAGGTAGATCGAAAGAAAAATAAAGAATTTGAGATAGGAATCCAAACAAAGATGCTTTTAAGGAATCAGCCTAAGCGGCTTCAAAGAGAACGTAGTACTCGATTTTGGAATGGAATATCTCATGTCAACTTAAATCTGGAGCTAGTGGCCCTCATTATTGACTTAATAAGAGAATTTTTCATCAATGAAGCTTAAAGTCCTACACGATGCAGAGCATCCACAAAAGCAGACACTGTTAATTATTTTTCACGATTTGGAATTAATTTCATTGAAAAAATGCTGAAAAAATGCTAAGAATTAGCGTTCAGAATGACAGACGCCTATTTTAATAGGCGACCATTATAGGTGACGCCATTTCTTCATGAACATTTTGTCATCTTCTTATTGCAATGTATGTATAGCTATTGTTTCACTGACATTTGTGAGTGCAGGAAGGTTAAAATTTCTACAGATTTTGAGGAGCTCTAAGAGGCACTATGGGTAGCATCGTACCATCCTTGTATTCATTTTTACTATATATTATTTACATTATTATAGTATATCAAGGACCTTGTGGTCTAGATGAACTTGGAGTTTGAGTTCCCCTTTATCAAAAATAATGATAATTCCAAGAGAGTCTTGATCACACGGATAGGCCGCTGAGTCGTCTAAGACTTAGGACGATGGTTCTAATTTCTAAGTTGATGCGTGGATAAACAAGCTTCGGCTTAGTGTTAACTTAGAGATCTGGATTCTTGACTAGGTCTGGATGGCTTGGCAATATTATCCTTGATTATTTTCTACTTTTAGTTTACTTTAATTTTTCTTTTAGCCCAGCATGTATCATGTAGGACTTTGAGTTTCATTGTTGAAAAATTTTCTTATTTAGGCTTTAGTGAGAGATCCACTAATTCTTAATCACAGTTGACATGAGATATTCCATTCAAAGTCGAGTACTACGTTTTCTCTAAAGCCGCTGAGGCTGATTCCTTGGAAGTACCATTGATCAGATTCTTATCCTAACTGCTTTATTCTTTACCTTGGTTGCAGCACGTCCACATTAGCTGATAATCGCTCTCCAATGGTGTCCTTTGTGCACCACGTGCACGTTTTTCTTAGCTTAGTTATCATCCGAGAAATGGTTTCTTTCTCGAAATCATCCAAGATTTTTTCATTCAGAGTTGTGGAAAGGTCTCCAATAGTTGGTGTCATAAGCATGTCACATCACACCTTGACATCTACTTTTCAATCCATTCTCACTTCATTCTACTTCATTTCACTCACATCTCCATTCTCACTTTCAAACCAATCTAACAGACCTATATGCATGCTCATGCTCTGAATTAATTAGGTTGTGCTTGGTACTTGAGAACACCTACCTTGGGAGTCGATCTGGATGACAAAACGGAGAAAAGATTGAAGGATCAGCAACACAAGTAGCCACAGAAGTGGTACTCTGTTTGCAACAGAGCAACGTAAAGCAACGGCAGTGACTGTAGCCCTTCAATCGGACAAAGGAAGATAATGTCCTTCCTTTACAGTAGAATGAAGCAGAGCGGGAGTAGTGGAAGGAGAAGCAGTTAGCTTCTTGACGTTCAGACGTAGGAGGAAGAGTAGTAGGGACCAATAGGGTCACTGGATGAAGCAGCCGTAGTGCAGCAACTACCCTATTCTTCCTTCTTTACGACCAACAGATGCGGAGCAAGGTAGCAGCAAATCGTAGGGTATGGCAACAGAGAAGTAGTAGTCAGGGCTTGGTCGATAGAGTTGGATATTTATAGAGATGAACCTACTGGGGAATTAGAGTTTGAACGAGAGTAAGATTTCCTATGTAAGAATCCTTTTGGAACTAAACTTCCAACGTATTAATCCTTCTCAGATCAATAGCTTCCCAGATAGCATCCAGCTTCCTAGTTCGAACAGAACACTCCACTCAGCTTACTAAAATTTATCCTCAGGAAAGTAGCTCCCCTTCACTAGGGCTTTTTTCCTGATGTGGCGCCTGACTGATGGGCGCCCTTTTCTTTGGCCAATTTTGGTTTAAATGAAAAGCCCATTTGGCTTTAGTGGAAGGCCCATTAGTTTACTAAGGTGTTGTATATAAGGTCTGGACCTTGGCTAATTTTTTATTTAAGATTTTTATTCCTCCCATTTACTAGGGTTGCTACACCAATCCCTAATTAATCTATGCCATCGTGTTCACCAATAAGTTATCTTCATTTTAATAGTAAATTGCCCAATTTCTATCTAGTATAGCTTCCGCAATTTGAATTTTAAGCAAGGCATGTCCTGATTAGGGTTCCAATAGCGCCCTTCTACCTTATGTTGATCTAAAGTTTGGGTGCTAGCAGGCTAAAGTTCTAAGTAAACATCGCACCATGGGCTCCGCGGAGCCCGAATAAATCGTCACCTCGGTGACTGGCACGCCCACGCACTTAATAAACCCAGGAAAAACTCCATTCCCGACACAACACAACAAAACAACCAACAAAACAAAACGAACGGAAGATAAGAAGTGCGTCCACACTTACACTGCGCCGCAGTGTCTCCCTACTCGCCCCAAGTGGAAACTAAGACACACACAAGTAACACTAACAAGGGTCTAGTCAGGGTCGTGCTCGTCAGCATGTGTCCGAAGTCTCCGACCACGTGTACATACACTGACTGACTACACTACGTCAGGCCCTCTAGTTGGTTCTTCCTCCTGGCCCAGACTCGAGCCGCCACAGTAGGAGGCCCACGGCAACCAACCTAAAATCATCTCTCTCATGTAGCCTCGCCACCACTCCTTGGTAGGACCACACGTATGTCGGAAGGCTACGACTAGTGGAGGGTCGCTGAAGGAGTAGACTCTCTAGTCAACGGAAAATGACGCTTGAACCGGACAAGCACAAGGACTGCTCCTCGTACCGACACTGACTCACGGTGACACAAGTCGAGAACACCCCCTCTCGGGATCCCACGGCACCCTAGTGCATGGCCCCCACATGATGCCCCATATCAGTCAGGCCACGGGTCAGCACGTGGATCGATGCCCACTCACCCAGGACACGAATCGGCAAGAAAGGGACTACCGGTCAGACAACACATAGTAAACGATCCACACTGGGTCGTTCCTGTGCACACGGTCATTCGGTGGACCGCCTCAGAACTCAAACGGTTCTTCACAGACCATTTGACTATCTGGCACGGTCACCCACGAACCGTCCCACAACTGCCATACACGGTCTGTCATGGCACCGTGTGAGACATACACGGTCTGTAATGGGGCCGTGTGAGGAAGTGAAGGCTCTCCCATGGGACCGTTCAATCCTCAGGACTAAATGACAAACCAAACGGTTACCCTTAAACCATTCAGGACCTAAACGGTCCAACGGTAGGCCGCTTGAGGAGCTGAACGGTCTCCCTTGGGGCCGTCTAGTCACTCAACGACACAAAATTTCCTTTGCGTGGTCCCAGGTTGGACCGTTTACGTTTCCAACGGTCCTGAGAGGACCGTTTACTTTTTTTTGCCGTTGGGTGACTGAGCGGCCCCAAGGTGGACCGTTTAGTTTCTCAGGCGGCCTATCGTTCGACCGCTTATGTTTTGAACGGCCTGAGTGTGGCTGTTTATGTTTCTGTTCTGTTCTGAGGTTGGGCGGCCCCATGGGGGACCGTTCAATGTCTCTCACGGTCGAGGTCAGACTGTGTGCGTCTGCATGGTCCGAGGGCAACCGTGTATCTTCTCGTCCTGACCAGAGCCTGAACGGTCCCTGGGAGGCCGTTCACTCTCTGGAGTTGTCCTTGAATGGACCGTGTAAACATTACACGGTCCAAGGAGGACCGTTTATGCCTGTTGATAGGTGGTTCGTGGGTGACCGTGTCAGATAGTCAAACGGTCTGTGAAGCACCATTTGAGTTTTGAGGCGGCCCATCGACCGATCGTGTACCCACAAATGGCCCAGGATGGATCGTTTATGTTGTGTTGTCTTATCGGTAGCTTTCTTCTTGCCGATTTGAGTCCCGGGTGAGTGAATCTCGATCTGCGTGTTGACCCGTGGCCTGACTGATGCTGGGCATCATGTGGGGGCCATGCATTAAGGTGCCGTGGGGTCCCGAGAGGTGGTGTTCTCAGCTTGTTACCGTGAGTCAGTGTCCGTGCGAGGAGCGGTCCTTGTACCTTGTCTGGTTCAAACGTCGTTTCCATTGACTAGAGAGTCTACTCCTTCAGTGACATGTCCACTAGTCGTAACTTTCCTGCGCACACGGTGCAGACCCACTCGGGAGTGGTGGAGAGCGTGACCCGGTGAGAGACGATTTTTAGGCTGGTTTGCCATAGGGCCCCTTGCCTTTGCAGCCCAAGTCTGCTGGGGGGAAAACCAGCTAGAGGACCCGACCTAGAGTAGATGGTTTGTGTGTGCACACGTAGTTGGGGGCTGTGGACGCACTTTTCATTAAAGTCATGTTGAGGTGGTCGTTTGTTAGTTTTGTTAGATTTATTAAGTGCGTGGGTGTGCCAGTCACCTAGGTGATCTCAAATAAACCTAGAAAGGGTTTGCAATTGCAAATAAACTCAAAAAGGGTTCAAAATCTCAAATAACCCGAAAGGGTTTGAAATCTCATATAAACCTAAAAGGTTCAAAATCATAAATGAACCCAAAAGGGGTTTGGAAGTAGCAAACATACCTAAAAAGGAATGAAGTATTCGATTTCCTCCTGCAAACGTGTTTCTCTAATGGACGATCAGAAGTCCGTTAGATAAAATTCTCAATATTACAACGGATATTGTGAAGGTCGAATAATCAAGGATATTCGGACTATACGTCAATGTAAATAAACACCGACTATGGTCAGTGGGGAAAGGTCTAGTACCCTAACCCTAAATCGTCTGATAAACTTAAATTTGTGGAATTAACAATGCACACGCTACTTAAATAGCTACAAATGCGCACCATACCTTTGATTTTAATTCCGCGTTGTCGTAAAACAACCCCAAGCCACAGCGTGCCCATGCTCATAAAGCAGTTGTATCAGCCAGCTAAGTCTGAAATATATTAAAATAAAAGGGCACATAGGACACATGAAATGTAAAAACATTAGATGTTAATGAACTTCAGTTTCTCGATTTGATTCGGTTGAAGCCACATCAGAGACCGAATTGAACCGAAGGCACATCCAAACGGAACTGAACCGAATCAAATGAGCCGGTTCGGTTTGGTTTTTCAATTTAGCCCGAATTATGCACAGCCCTCAAAGATACACAAAGTCTGAGCAAGTCCCACAACTATTGTGTGCTTGGATCAGGTAGTTTGCTTTTAGATCATCCAAGCTCGAGGGCTTTGAACCCCATTCCTTCCCTTAACCCCCACCCACCACAGTTCTATGAGCACGTAGAGCTGGTAGGCCAATGCTGTTGAGCCACCTACCATTGTTGAGCTGTTGCATGCTAGCAATCTGTAAGTCAAAGAGGAGGCACAGGGGGAGAAGGAGAAAAAGAAGAAAAAGAAAAGAGGAAGGCGGCAGGCTCCTGGCCATGGTCAACCTGCCCATTGACCATCTACAAGATCCATAGGAGGATCAGCACTGCCACCCCCCCAACCCCCTGTTCCATTTCGCTTTCGCTTCACCTCCGCTCGCTCCCCTGCAAAGAGGACGTTAAGGAGGGGCATCTGTTGACACCTATTTTATGACCAATGAGCTGGGCCATCTCCTTATCTTATCTTATGATGTCCCAAGTTATTCGCTAGTTATTTGGCCATTTTTGTCTTTCTTGGGCTTATTTTATGGGTTCTCTCTCCCTGGTTGGGCCTAAGTTCTTCCTGTCTCGTCATTTTGGCTTATTGGGCCTAGATAAGGGCTAATAAGGTTTATTTTGTGGATTTAATTAGAGATTTATCTGGCCTTTATCTCTTTTGCCACGTCTCTCTGCCTAGCGGTCTATTACATGACCATTAACGAAGCCTAGTGGCCCATCACACGACCGCTAGGGGATGGAGAGTCCTGTTTGGTTTCCTTTTTCTCCTGTTGGCCTTATCTCTTTGTGATCAACTGGGCCTAGCGGTCTATTGGATGATCGTTTGCTGTGCCTTGCGGTCTATCGCAAAACCGTTAGGGGAGACAGAGAGTCCTATTTCACCTGAGCTTCCTCTCTCCGTCTGTAGTCAAACTAGAGTCCTTAGTTCCATGATTTCTCTCTGAGTATTGATCCTCAGAAATTTCTGTTTGTTTCTATGGACTCTTGGGAGTATTATCTTCAAGATTCATCAAGAGTTAGCCCTATCTTCTTATTGTTATCTCTCCAGCTCGACCCAAGATTTTGGGGGTCTATAAATAGAGTCTTTGATTTCATGACTTGAGGGGGAGATTTCTGGAGCTTGCGCCGAAGTACTGTTGCATTCTGACGTGAGTACCAACCAGGGAGAACGTGTTTCTGCGTCCTTGAGCCGTCTGGTTCAGGGAGTAGCCGATTTCTTAGTTGCTTTTGTGTCTTTCCTCTCTTAGTTTTAGTCTTTCTTTGGATCATCATAGCATCTTCCTCTCTTCTTCTTCCAAGTTCTTTTGCACTCAAAACACATTCACACACATCCTCCTATTCTTTTCACGTCCCAAAGGGGTTAAAAAATCACCAACCCCCAGGTATTCACCCTTCCTTTTCATGCATATTAGTTTTATTAGGGGGAGTAGAGGAGGAGAAGAGAAGAAGAGCCCTAAACCTCCTTCCAATGAATTGACCTCTGAGCCACACGGCCATCATCTTTGGCTTGCCCTTTTATAGAGTGGCCGGTGGGGGGAAGAGTTCTCGCCACCTTCGCCTTGTTCGCAGCGACATCGGGAGTGGGCATGCTGCGCTAGCTTCTGTTATTTCGTGATGTACACTGATGTTCGTCTGAGGACAGGATGTTTGCGGGGTTGTCGGGAGATCTGCTGATGCTGCCACTGTCACTGCCTGTTGCTATCGTTGCTATCATTACGCTGTCGAACGGAGGTGGAGACAAGGCTTCACCATATTGAATGTTCTTTGCGCGTGAGATTGATGTGAAACAGAGTGTCGTTGCAAAGGTGGGACAGCTTTTGGGTTAAATTGGTGCGGCCAGGGGGCGTGCAAATTTACACCCCATGCATTTCTGCACACTGGTTTGATTGCTCAAAGGGGCGCATTGGGTTCAACCTTCATAGGAGGGGCGTGTCGATTTAGAATGCTTCCATGGTCACACTGGTTCAGCAAGAGAAGGGGGCACGCCAGTTCAATGTCTCCCCATGGGCGTGCTAATTTAAGTGCAAGTGATGCCGGGCCGCACTGGTTTAAGTGTCAAGGGGTTTCGCCCCGACTTCACAGGGATTCAAACTGATGCTTGCCCTCCCGCCATGCTTTAGCTTTAATGCACCGTTTCTGGGGTTTTTATTTTGAAGCCTCCGAGTCCCGATTTAAGACTTTTGAGTAATTCGCGGGACGTGCCAAACCCGTGTCTGAATTCCCAGGTTTTTCCTGATTCGGCCTTTGGCACCGCCAATTGGGGAGCTGGGGCCATCTCTTTTGCTTGAGGGGCTTCCTTGTTGTGTGGCGGAGCACCAGGCATGTGTTCATCCTACTTGGAGAAGGTATGGGGTTTATTTGGCCTTTCTGTCTTTGACTTACTCTCGGGTGCTGAGACATATATGCCGCATGGTAAATTTTGATGTCCACAAATGCCCCCCACCTGTGGGTGGCGCAAGCGAGGGATAAGTGTGTAGGGCCCACGAGTCAAATGAATAAAAAGAAAAGAAATTAAGACTTTTCATAATTTTTGAAAATCTAATTTTTCACCCGAAAATCTACTAATTCAGAAAAATAAGAAAAAATAGCCGAAACGATCCTCGGAAAGAGCACAACGTAACTGTAGCGTCCTCGAGTCGATGAATTGAGAAATAAACTCACCACTGGGTTCCGTAATTTGTACGAGAGAAAAATCCGAGTGGATCGTCAAACACAACTCAGGACCCACAAAAGCGGTCCGAAAGCCCTCCGAATAGATCCGAAAGAATCCAAGGTATTACAACTTGGCTCTCTTGTGCAAGTGGCTGTGGAAGATGGAGGCAAGTGATCATGGTTTGTGGGCATAAATCGTTAGGTAGGGGTACTATGAGGCCCTCTTTGAAAATGGAATAGGAAAAACTGGGTTAGCTTAAACTCAGGTAGGGTATTCCTACTTATTCACTTTTTTGTGTTGACAACATTTTGGACCTATTTGGGTTGGAGGTGGAATAATTGATTCTAGCATTTTGCTAGAATGAGTTATTCAAGAAAAATCCCGGGTTAAGGATGCGAAAACCTACCCGTCTTACCAAACTGCTTTTTCTCTTATTCGTTGGGTTAAGTCACCTTATTCTAGCCTTACCTGTTATCAAAGAGGGTCTGGCAGAGGAAGGGATTGGGATATGACTCTGGCGTCTCAGCATTATATATCACCCATCTAGAGAGGTATTTTGTCATGCAGAGACGTCATGATCACTAGTCGTCGGGTTCGACTGGGTAGGGGAGATAAGTGCCGCTTTTGGACAGATAGATAGTGTGGTGGCTTCACCTGGAGCCAAGGGAACTGCTGCAATCGCAAAGACTCCCACAAGGTGATGGACCAGTTACAGAGATTGTTTTGCTTCTTTTGACTTTGCTTTAGTTGTAGATAGAGAGGACCTGGGGTGGTGGAGGTGGGATAAAGTGGGCTGTTTCTCAATTAGGTCTGCTTACACCCTCATATCCTAGGGTGGGATGTGCTATGGCCTTGCTTCATATATTTTGACCTCCAAGAGTCCTTTGAAAGTGAAGCTTCTCATTTTAGACTCTCTTGGATCTGCAATCAACCACGGCACCATACAGCTCTAACCAGTCCATGCCTAGAATAGCATCATAATCAGCCAATTGCAGTGCATACTTCACTAGCAACTATCGGTCACTGTTGACAATAGGGGATTCTTCCAGGCACAATGGAGTTGACATAAAATCTCCCGATGATAACTCAACAAATAATTCACATGGTGACTCAGTTACCGGCTCCTCAATACGAGCAAGAAAATTCTCGAAAATAAAAGAATGGGTAGCACCTGAATCGAATAGAACATGAGTTGAACGACCAAAAATCGAAACTGTACCTTCTACGAGATTGGATGTAATGGCTTCTGCACGAGTGATATGAGTAATCCGACTCCTCAGTTTAAGACTACTGGGACGACGTTGAAACTTACGGATAAGACGGTTGAGGTTGAGGTGGTCTAGGAAGACGAAATTGAGATGGCTGCGACTGGGTAAACTGTGAGAACTATGCCAGTATCGACCTCATCGGGCAATCTTGAACAACATGACCCAGCTGATCACAGTGGAAACAGACTACCGGTAAGGAATATGGCACGCTTGGATGACTGCCACCACACCTCAGACACGGTCTCGGTTGTCTTACTAAAGAATCTTGATGCTATTGAAAAGAAGGAACTGACTGCTGAATAGAATCAGAGGATGCTAAAATAGTACCAAAAGAGGCTTGACGGTCAAATTACTTTTTAGACCTTCTGAACATCTACCTTGAAGTGCCACTTGCAGTAGGTGCAATAGATGGAACTCCTGGGACAGACGTCTGAAAAGACTGCTAAAATGGTACAACCGACGGAACAAAATAAGACTTAGAAAACCCTAGAGATATTGCTAAATCAAGCTCAATTGAGACTGCTGCCTAATACGCTTCATCCATCACTTTCACACGTGTAGAAAGCAACGGCACTCTCAATTCAGCTTTTAATGAACGCAGGAATTGCTCAGTCCTTAAGGCTTCATCAGTAAAAACATGAGGCGCATACCGACCCAACTCAATGAACTTGTTCCGATACTGCAGCACGGTCATCTCACCTTGAGCCACATGAGGCTGAAATGTGGACGACGGAGCTAAAAGTGTAAAAAGTGTAGAAGCGGAGTCGACTCTAGTTTCCAATGGAGTCAACTCCAGTCACGTTGAGCTAAGGAGCTATTCAAAGGCGACGGCTAACAAGCGATAAGGGTGAAAAATAACTCGTCATGGGTGAAAAATAACTGATAGCAGTGAAAAATAGCTCCTAACGGTGAATAATGCCTCTTAGCAGTGAGTTGTGCAGTGATCAAACTTCTTCAAAGGATTTTACTATGCATGGGTTTCCTAACCTTACCATCTCGAATCTAGAAGCCTTCTTAAGCATTAGACGACCTTGACTAGCCCCATCCAAGATTAAGAGAAGAGATTCACCTCCAGTTCAAGAAGTGGGAGATTTGCGAGCACTTTCGAGCACTTCAGCACTTCTGAGCACTTCCGAGCATGCTAGGAGATAGAATCCCAGTTCGTTCAAGTGAAGGAGAGTCAACTATAGTCAAAGTCAACTCAATCAGGTTTGACTCCAGTCAACTTCAACCAGTCAAGCTCAAGCTCTGTAGAAGCTTTTTGCCAACTAAAGTAAATAAGGGTGACAAATGGCAAATACCGATGACAAATAGGTGAACAAGGCTGAAGAATGTCAAGCAGGGGTGACAAATGACTTGTAAGGCAAACAAATGGCTAATAGAGAAGGCAAATGGGTGTTAGCGGTGACAAATGCCTTGTAAGACTAACAAATAGCCTGCAACTGTAACAAATAGAAGACAACGCTAACAAATGAAGCTGCAAGCGGTGACAAATAGGTAAGGTGACAGTCGAAGGCAAGAGGAAAAACTTCAAAGGCTATGGCTCAAGGGTCGTAAGTGTGACAAATGGAAGGTAAGGGTGACAAATGGCTATTAAGGGTGAAAATAGGTCACCAAAGTTTAAAAATAGCCAAGTTCGAATCAAGCTCACGTGAAACACTTCAGTGACCATCGTGCCTTCAAACCCAATGACTGGCATGCGTTCCCGGGTCATGTAGCACCCTTCCAAAAGAACCCTTATGGAGAATATTCCCTGATTTCAAATGGATTAATCATAAAGATACTGATAATTGTGGAGTCCCGGAATAGGCTATAGTTCGTGTAAAGCAACCAAAGAATAGGTTAAAAAAATACGTTAATGATTAATAACTTTATTTAAAAAATCATGATTATTGGAAAGACATCAAAATTGCAAAGGAGAGAACTCTAAATAAGAGTTAAAGAGCTGATCCCATTTATCCCAGCGGATGTAGCGCCGCCGCTGAGAGGAACAGAGCGCGTTATTCCACCCAAGGGAAATATTCATTCAATTGAAAGGGAAATTTTCATGATCATCGTCCATCTAAACTAGCCCATTATAATCCCATTACATATGTACGATTCAACATGCCAAGTATTCAACAACTTATTAGAAACGCAAGACAACTAATAAAAAATGTCACGAAATGTCATGCTCTTCGAGGATGCCCTCGACGTCGAGGAACATGTACTAGGGTCTATGTGCGACTAGTTTAGATCATGAGCTCGAACAAATGATACAATTGTTCCGTGGTTTAGGGTTCCACCCCCCTTCCCCGTCCTTGGGCTCCCTCAGCCGCGGTAGAGCTTGTTGCAAATCGATTTGTTCAGGGGGCGCCGGCCTTCGTCGGCCATGGGGGAGGCATCCCCGACCCCTCCCTAGAACCCCATCTCCCCAACACCCCGTCGCCGGCCATCGTCGGCCCTAGGTGAGGAGCCCCCACCCTGGCGCCCCAACGCCTCATTACTGGCCATCTTCAGCCCTAGGGGAGGTGCCCCCGACACTCCCCCCAATGCCCTGGCACCCCGACATCACCGGCCCTGGGGGAGACGCCCCCGACACCACATGCTGCAATTCTTTCTGCTCTAGGGCCCCAACGCTCCTGTGCTTAAGCCTTGATGTCCACCCTTGTGCCGCCGCCACTTGCCCAGCATGTATTGGTCCATCCGCCTGCCTTCACTGATGGAGGTGAGCCAACTGCCTTCTTCTTCTATGAGGAGATTCAGAAGTCGTCAGTTCCCTTTAAGTTCGCGTTGGTGGCGCGTACCCACAGGGACGACCACCATTCCAAAAGACAACATCACACATCTCTTCTCAGTGCAAATTCCACCAAATTGGCACGTCCTGTGAGACTCAGCCTCCCTGCATCTTTTCGTCAAAATAGTGGGACCATGGGGCCCCCATTGAACTATTTCAAATGCTAATTTTTAATTCGTCTTGTTTCCCTCCTTAAAGGTCACAGCAATGGCGAGCGGATTGTCTAGACTTGTTTTCGTTCCCAAAATCGTGGCCGACCAACCTGCATATGGCTATCTTGCTATACCCACTACCTTCGACAACTTTCCCATGGTCGTTGGCTTCCCCAACTTCTTGGGATTTACATTGGTGGGTCTCCTAGACGTGGAAGTTCTGAACCTGTGAAGCTAAAGAATAACAAAACTGTGGCCCACCGAAATGAGAGCCATGTCAAGAAAACTCTGATGAAGTGCCTGGTGATCGTGAGCTACCACGCTCACCATATTACTTGCCTGACTGTGGCACATAAGAAGAAGCCAACTAGGGGCAACAAGAAGAGCTCTAGAGGAAGAGTCTCTGCTACTCCTCAAAGCCGACTTTCAGCATCTGGGAAGTCCATGTTGATTGGGGGCATCCGAGTCTACTTCAATGGCCGCGGCGCTGAAGTTCTACACGATCGAATCATCCTGACCATGTCCACTCACTACACCTTCCAAGTGCTAGCAAGCCGAAAGGTGAATTTTAATGACAACAAGCAAGAGAGGTCAGCCCCGAACTTGCCAAAGTTTAAGCAGATCTGGGTTCCCAAGAGAATTCGAGGCCCTGCACCAACCTCACAAGGCTTCAAAAATTCTGCTGATGTTCCCAAGAGAGGGGACAAAAAGACTATGCATTCAGAAGAGACCATGGTTGTAACCCCTCCACTCGTCGCGAGGGCCTGTGCAAGATAGGCTGACATTGTCAAATTATCAAGGAATTCCATTCAAGCTGCCAAATTGATATGGCTTTCACATATGCCGTCTGTCCGAGTCCAAGTCCTGTCTCCTGGCATTTCTCCAGAGTATAGTCAAGAAGACATGGCAAAGATGGTCCGAGAATATTTCCATAACCTCGGGAACCCCTCCTTGGGTCAACAAAGGTCGCTTCGTGTCATCAGGGCCGAATGCTCCTGCTACCTCCCCAGCCACACACACAACGCACCTGGAATGCAGTGAATTTGAACACACCTGGAATGCAGTGACTTTGAAAGGAGAGACGTTCTGGAAGACACCAGATTTGAACCACCTCTCGGGCTTGAAGGAGGACGCATGATCAGCTCCCCAGTTGTACCATCAGCTTCTATATATGAAGCGGACATTCACGATGGCGTTGGCGACTTCGAAAGCTCGTGCAGAGCTGTTCTCGGGGAGCTCCGATGAGAGGGGGTCCCCATCTTAACGTCGGAACCCACCGTGCATATCGAATCCAAAGGTCATCCTCATCAACAGCTTCTGATGATCAGGGAAATTTTATCCACGTTAGAATGCATGCACCAGCATATGAATCCAGCCCCTGTAAGTGAGATAGTAAATATTGATGGAGAGAACATGTATATATCGACCTACATGTCGAGCTGCTGTTGGCATGTCCAAGCCTGGGAGAGGATGGTGGAGAGGTTGCGGGGGTGCTCCCTAAAGACGACAATGGAGAATTCCCTCAGGTTCTTGGATGCGAATTCAAAGATTGCCGTCTTTCATTGCTTCCTCCACAGGTCACCGTCTTCCATTAGTACCTCTTTCCCTTAAACGACACAAATTATACATGTTCATGAGGAGAAAGGAGCAGGATGGTAATTAGACTTGAAGAGGACTTGAAGAAGAAGAAGAAGAAGAAGAAGAAGAAGAAGGGCCTTCGTTTTGATTTGGCAACACTGATCGGATGGGGATTGATGTACAAAGAAACTTCCGAACTCTAGTTGTTGGATACCTGTAAAAATAATTTAATTATTTTTCTTTGGAATACCGAGACAAATGTGTTGGCTATCCTCCTGAGACAGTGAAGCATTTAGCAAATATGGAAGGTTGACATTGTTCCCCCTTCGGACAAAGCATTGCTTCTGTCAAAACACTTCAAATTTACGTTGGAGGAATATTGCTGAATTGGGGGTCCCTCTTTCTTTTAATTTTTTGGTGACAGTTTTCTTGGGATTAAAAATAGGGTAAATTTCACATATACCTCTTTACATGAAAAATAGCTCTCAGACAGAGAGAATGGGGAGACGGGGGGAGAGAGAGATGAGAGAGAGAGAGAAACGGGGGAGAGAGAGAGAGGGTGGGAAACAGAGAGATTGAGAGTCTGAGGGAGAGTGTCACAGAGGGAGTGACAGAGAGAGAGGGAGTGAAAGAGAGAGAGAGAGAGACTGGGGAGAGAGAGATCTCAAGGGGGCTGAGGTAGAGAGAGACAGGGAGAGAGGGAGGAGGAAACCGAGGGGTGGGGGAGAGAAGATCTTGATCTCGCTGGCTTCGTTTCTCGCAACCTTTGGAGAGACAGAGATCTCGGAAAGATCTCGGACATCTCGTAAGAGATTGCAAACCATGTTCCAAACCATATCAAAACATAAGAAACTTGTACAAAAGTTGAAGCAGTTATGATAGTAACATTTCCAAGATAAATCCTTTCTTGAATAATGTGTTATTTGAAGAAAATAGGCCCAAAGAAATCAGCCGGTGTAAGGCATAGGCATGAGAATGAAATCTGTTCATTAAAGAGAACAAGATGAATCACAAAATGGACATTTGTTGACTAACAGGAACATTGCACAGGGAATGGTGGAGGTAAAACTGAAAAATGTTGATACTTCAAAAAAAACTGAAAATTTTTTATGCACAAAAACAGCTGTAGAATGGTGATCATTCACTACAGTCTACGTGTATAATGCCCCTAGATAAGCATTAATTGACACAATTAGTGAAAGAAATATGGGTTTATCTAGTCATTATACCGAGGGAAAAGTATTACCGGGTTCAAATTTCAAAACCAAAACACACCTGAGAACCCTTTTGAGCCCATCGACAGACAAAACTTTTACTGGTTGCACTGGCTTTGAGGATCTGCCTTTAAGAGGATCGACCAAGTGTATGCCCTCTGACTGCCGCCTGAATGCAGTTCTTAGGTTCCTGCATATTATCACATCATCTGTAACCTATGAGAACTAACTAATCTTCAAGGAAAGTAGTGATACATCATTAGAGGAACAAAACTGATGCACTTTTCATGCAGAGGAAAGAGAAAATACGTAATGAATGTTCTATAAGATAGTTATTTCATCAAATTCTGATTTCTAGCTTGGTGTTCATGGTTTACACACCTTCTTTTCATGGTAGGTTAATTGCTGGGTTTTTGTGCCATTGCCTTTAATTCTATCTTATTTATGAGAAAGCTTCAAATTTGTTCCCCTTGTCCCCCACTTTTTGATAATGCCAAAGGGGGAGAGAGTTTTGGGGTGGCCACAATATTTTGTCATTATCAAAAAGGGAGAGATTGTTGGGTTTGTTGTGCTCCCTCTTTATCTTTGATGTTGGTGTTGATGATAACAAAATATTGTGTGCATATTGTACGCACTGCGTATGTGTGGAAGTGAAAATCGTGGTGCGTGTCTTATGAAAAATGTCTTGATGAGCTCATATGTTGATATCTTGCTTTACAGGTTACTTTGTAGGGTTGAAATGCATGGATTTTTCATGAGTATATTTTCACTAGTTCTTCAATATAATGATTGTGGCTCATGCACATTGTTCATGAGGAAAATTATGTTTTTCAATGGGTTTTCAAATGGTTTGTTGGATGGCCTTTTTGGTCTACTTTTTACATTATGTGAGAAATTGGTTTCAGGTATTGTGTGAATGCAAGTCCATTTCATTTTGAGTTTTGGTGAAGGATCTTCATGCCGAATGAATGCTTGAATAGCCCTAATTAATTTTATTTTTGTTGTGATTCATCGTGCTAAATTGGGCTCTCTATTATTGTTATAGACCCTCTGTCTTCAACCAGGACTACATGCTCCACTGTCCCCATGAATGCTCTTCTGAGGCTATGGATGCTCCCCTGAGACTGCATGTGTTCCCCTAAAATGTTGGCATATGCAGCCTCTTGTTTGATGGTGTTTCAATCATTTTGATGTTGAGGATTTCATGTTGATTGATCAAGCATTTTCATCATATGACTTTCATGCACTTAAAAGTTTAACCCATTTCATTAGTTCATGATTGATCATGATGAAATATGGATATTTGGTAAGCACTACTTAGATCTTTTGTTTCTCGGCTCTCCTACGTGTCAATATGCTCTCCTGCGTGTCAATATGATCCGTTGAATGTCAATATGATCTGATGCGTCCACCTCTCTCTTACTCTCGTAACTCTCTCACTCTCTCCCATCTCACTCTCTCACCCTCTCTCACTCTCACGATCGCCACTCTCTCTCTCCCCTCTGGGATTCGGGCGAGACGACGACAGATCGTGACGTGGAGGGAGCCGTTGGACTCATGGCGATGAGTGGAGCATGTTGACGCCCGCCTCGACACCGATCGCGACTGGTGGAGGTGAGACGGAGCGAGAAGGGCGCGACATCCCCAGCTCTTGCATGCGGCCCGAACGGCCATTTCATCTCGTTCCAGGTAAGGGGATGGATTACCACTCGCCATAGGACCTTTCCCTTGCACATGCGTGACCATTCACGCCCTCTAGCATGCTCATTGTCAATATTTTGATTTTTCCTCCATGAACATTATAATTTATGTTTTAATCCACCATAGGCATCGTTTTTATGTTTTCTAGCTGTTAAACGTTGCTATGGATGTGTTTGATAGTAGGGAGGAAAGTTTTAGTGCGATCCCCGTCGATTTCAGTCAACTGGGGGGTGTTTTGATTTCAAATCGAACCCACTCGCTACCCAGACGACGTGACGGTCACTCCAGTGGCCGATATGCATTTAACGCCCCTCATAGGGTACGTTATAGTCTTGTGGCGGATCATTACTAGTCTGTTATGTTCGAGTGTAATGGGCGACCCTTAGTCCGTTACAGCCCTTTGACCTTGTTTAGCTTGGATAGGGTGGTTGGTGTGGCGGTCTATCGTGCGACCGTCACAGACTTTTAGCCCGCCTATGTAGGTGCGTTACATGCTTGCAAGAATTGTGGATTTTCTTATGTTCGAGTAAGTTTAACGGACCCAATGGGAGCCTTTATATTTCATGTAGCGGACAATCCTTGGTCCGTTACATCTTGTGCATGTCGAGTTTTCATAAAAATAGTTCGGGTGGCCATAGCGGACCAGTGGAGGCGCGTTATATCATCCTAACACACCATCCCTGATTCGTTATATTAGGTAACGGGGCTAAGCTAGTCCATTATAGTTCTGGTGTTCTAAAAGTGGTAATTTCATTCCCTAATGCATTTTAAGTTGCAGTGGTCGTGGTTGAGCTTTAAAGGAGTTTCTTTGTTCCACCCACCTCAGTCTGAAGGGCAGCCTGATCCGGATGTGGCAGGGGCATGGCTGGACGCTACCGAGTGAGTTTTCCACTACATGGAATGTGATGAGGATGAAAAGGTAATGTTGGCTACCTTTTAGTTGCAAGGGGCAGCACTTGCCTGGTGGACTTTTGAATGGGAAACATCATATCAACCTCGTCCCCTTCGACTGATTAGCTGGCGAGAGTTCATCTCTTCTTTCGAGCGTACTTATAGTCTTACTTATCTCAGAATGGACAAGATGTATCAGTTTATGGAATTGGCCCAAGGTGATATGACGGTCTTGCAATACCGCACTAAATTTGTAGAATTGGGTCGATATTCTCTTCTTATTATGGCAGATGAAGGGCTGAAGACTCATCAATTTTTGTGAGGATCGAGGCCATAATTGAGGCAACCTCTAATTGTGACTAGTGTGGTAGATCTGGATAGGGCTTGTCAGGTAGCGGTAGCTCTAGAGTTAGATATGGCAAGAACTCAAGGGTGGACCCAAATGGGGCCAATGCAGCAAGGTGGGCAGCAGCAGCAGCCGAGTGGTCAGCCAAGTGTGCTAGGGGTGCCATCTTCTACTCCTTCTACCAGTGATTCGTGTTCCTTGAGGTCAAAGTTCAAGTGGATGTTTAGGAAGCAAAAAAATTAGCAAGATCGACAATCTTCAACTAGCAATGTGTAGCAACTTGCACCTTCTAAGCAGTAGGAATCGACAAGGAATCAGCCTCGAGCATGTCCCAGATGTGGTGAGAGCTATCCAGGTAGACAATGTATAATGCCAGTGGTTTGTTATCGCTATGATCAGGTAGGACACATGGCCCATGAGTGCCCGACGAGGCCTAAGCAGCCTACTCAGTTTTCATAGCCACAGTAGTTCCGACCTCCACCACTGCAGCAGTCACAATAGTTTTCTCAGGCATAGGTGTCATCACAGCAATCTACAGCGGGCAGGAAGAAATATCGTGGAAGAGTTATGCATATGACTTGTTCTGAGGTGGCTGTAGCTCATTTAGTGGTTGGCGGAACAGAATTCATGTAGCCGACCCCAAATAATTGGGATAAGGCTCTGATGATGATGATGATGATGATGATGGTCTCGGGAAGCTAGGGCAAATCAACCACCTGCGGAATCCAAAGGCAAAGCACCCGTGATGAGATTGGCACAGCGGATGGAAGCTCCATACTCCTTTGTCAAGGCCCATACCGAGTCATTGTTCGAATTTTGTATGGCTCGGGACCTCATTCAGCTCCCCCCGGTTCACAGGCCGTCCAGAGCCGCTGAAGCCAAAAGCTCCAGCTTCTGCCGATACTATCGGATGACTGGGCATGCTACAGAAGATTGTTATGTCCTAAAGGATCAACTCGAGGATTTAATACAACGGGGAGTTATCCAGCTAAAGCAGCATCGGGTTTTTCCCCCACAGCCGCATCCTTGGAATCAGTCTAAACCTTCCGATAGAAAGGTCCTCATGGAAGCTGCATCTACACTGCCTGAATTTGCTGCAAGAGAAGCAAAAAGCAACCCTCCGTGTGGGAAGCCCAGCCTTAAGATTCACTATTCTGTCAATACCATCAGGCTTTCGCCTTCCCCTGGGAGTCCCCGATCTCCAAATGAGCAATAAGTGCACGACCTTGTCGAAAGCCCTGTGCAACCCCAAGTCATTGGAATTGACGACTCAAGTGACTACGACGCCTATGTCGTTGAGTCAGAAGAATAGGAAAGCTTCGTAGATTTGCAACCTGTCCCGCGGGAACTTGAAGATGGTGGGCAGACAATTGTTGATGAATTAATTGAGCTTAATCTCGGGGACACTGATGGACCCCGACCCATCTTTATTAGTGCCCTCCTTACTGAACAAGAAAGACAAGCCTACAAAGAACTCCTATTGGAGTACAAAGACTGTTTTACCTGGACTTACAAAGAAATGCCCGGGTTAGAACCGTCAGTGGTAGAACATGAACTGGCGATACTCCTTACAGCTAAGCCTGTCAAGCAGGCTCAGAGACGTATGCGTCACGAGCTGGAACTTAAAGTAAATGCTGAAGTCGACAAGCTTCTTCAGGTGGACTTCATAGAGCCCTGTCTTAATGAGCTTAGGTGCATCAGTAATGGGGGAGTCCCATACCACCATCCAAGGCTGATGAGGCCAATGGAGAAAACATGAAAGCTAAACATGATGACTACAGATAACAAGGCGAGAACGGAACTTGCAACATGGTTTACTAGCATAAATGAGTATCATAAGCGTAACTTGCACATCAAAGAGCATAGCATATCTTCTATAATTTTATCATTTTCTTATTTGAATGAAAACTTGTCTTTACATATTCTATTATCTAGAAAACTATACATGTAATACCTGTGGATGAGCATACTTCCACATACATACATATAGCGTGCACATACTTGCATATCGTATTCATAAGCAAAATCATATCATGGAGTTTACACGCACATTTTCAACATATTAACCAGAGTAAGCAGATCTTAAACATGAAACTTGGACAATAAGCTAAACACAGCTATAACATGCAACAACGGCTCCACACTCTGGGCAACTGCACCTACGGGTGGTTCTACGCCAGATCTTCCCTCTAGAACTCCTAGTCCAGGTAGCTCTTTCTATTAGTTGCCCTTTCCACTAGTAGCCCTTTCTATCAGGTAGTCCTTTTCTTTGAACATTTGAGTAAGGGTTCCAAGGAAGAAACATGGCTCGACTAGGTGATAGAGTCTAGTTTCAAGTTAAATCATGACATGCAGTAGATCTTCTGTTTGGATCACCCTATGCTCATATAATGCAAGGTTTATTATTCTTAGAAATAACTTTGGCGATAGACTAGTATGTGATGTAACGTACTTTCTTGCTTATCTCCATACTTACATGAAACTCATCTTGAATCTTCTTAACTTATCCATGTTGTTGCATATCTTATCAATCATGGAAATCTTCATTAATACTTTAGAGAAAATTTAAAGACATTGGAACATAAGTCTCAACTTGATCTAAAGATGTAATGCATGATTCGTACTTATTTGAGAACAATTTAGAATCGAAGAAGCTAGGCATAAAGCTCATGCTTGGTTCGTGCTTAGAAATCCTACCTCCAAGAGGTCTAAAACTTTGAGTCTCCTATTGTAGTAACCCGAAAAAAATTATCATCAAAACAGAATCATCAAAACAGAATATGATATGTTGCTATCATCAAAGCTAGACAACATATGCACAACACAAGGTTCTCATGCTATAGAGTTGCAGCACACAGGGATGAACCCCATACACACACACACATAAAAATAAAAACAAACACGTTGCAAGTGCAGCAAGACACGAGAACAAAGTCCTAAACACACACACGGCTGTAGACTAGCCAAAACCACCTCTGGTCTCCAAATAGAGCACCGGACACACTGCTACAATAGCAGCACAACACACTGAAGGATAGATACAAAATTTCAAAACAATACACAAAGGAGAATGAGGAAAAGCAAATGTAGCTTCAGAGCTGAGTCTTGAAGTTGTAGTAATCAATCTAAAATCAGATCTAGAGGCTGCTCAGGCTCCCTTTCTTTCCTTTCTGCACTTAGCTTGCTCAGGCCACTCCACTGCACTTCTCTTCCTATTTTCAGCTCTGGACTGGGTCGGACCAAAAGCTGGGCTACTCACTGCTTCTTTTCTCTTCTCACAAATTTTCTGCTAGAGGCTCTCTCAGATTCTTTTCTCTTTTAGCTCAATTCTTCCCTAAGGTAGCAGTAGCTCTCTTCATGCAAAGAGCTTCATATATATAGAAGAATGGTAGAATGTTTTTCCCTGCAACAAATCATCAATTTGATTGGTCATAAAGACAATGGTTCTTTGAAATGAACCTCTTTCTCAGATTGGTCCAGGGTGAATAGAAGATTTCTTTTCTTCAACCCTTTTTAGATCTGTGCTTTGATTGGTCCCATGGTAGAAGAGATCTTTGACTGAAACCCCTTTTTGAAATCTGCCTTCTTATTGGCTTAGGATATATAAGGACAGTCCTCTATCCTAGGTACTTTTTAGAGACTCATTCTCATTGGCTCATGGCAAAAGGTAGATACCTTAAAAGCTGACCTTTCCCAAATCTGATGCTTAGCAAATTTGCCTTCAAAAGGTGTTCTGACTGTCTTATGATAGAAAGGTAAGATCTCTATCCTAGAAACCTTTTCTACACCTTGAAATACGTGCTTTTGGAGGTTTATATCACTAATCTCCCTTGTCCCCCACTTTCCCATTATACCCCCTTGACCAAGGGCATATAGGGTCATTTGGCTAGGTCTAGGATTTGAGTATATAAGGTCTCTTGTAATAATTTTGTGGAGTTAATGCATCAAATTTTGGTGAAAAATCAAGAGAAGGCCATGGGCTCCCCCTCCCTCTCTCTCTAGCTCTTCCCCCCTCTTCTTTCGCTTCCTCCAATCTACAGGGTGTGAAACCCTCTTCTACCTCTTCTTCTAGTTACCGGAGATCTTCACCGCTACCGCCGCCGCCATTCATGCCGCCGACGAGCCACCACGAGCCGCCTGCAAAGTTGCTATCCAGATCTGAAGTTTTGCTGGATAGGGGGTTAAAGTGAGAATTTTCTCTCTCTAACCCCAGATCTGATGAGGCTGAGATTTGGAGGGCAAGTTCCACACATGATTCCCCACCTCTAGAAAAAAGCCCATATTATCCCACCTTCATTTGATCCCCGTTCCAATTTCTTTTCCCCGAGCTACACAGATCTGCCTCTGTGTAGATCTGTGTTCCAGTAACCCAGTTCATCCCCCTTTTGGCCCCCTTCCCATTTCAGAATGGGCTGAAAATTGAGCTGGAGATTCTACCCACCAAATACCACCTCCACAAAATTTCCCATGAATTTTAGCCTCTTTTCACCCCTCATTAAAATTTGTTCTCAGGACAGATCTCATACTGCCTCTGCAGTCTAGATCCGACCTTCCTTCCATAATAAAATCCACCCCGCCCTCCAAGCCTCTTCCCAAAATCACCATAAAATTCTCACACACCCTTCGTAGCCCCCTCTGTCAGCCACAAAAATCCCATCACCTAGATCCATTGTCTCCCCTTCGGTCAACCATTGGTCTTAGTCAGATTTCCCTTCAGCCTTGTCTGTTCTGGATCAGTGAACCAGTCAAACTAAAAATTCCACCATGGAAAGTTCCGCCCTCAGAAAAATCCCCTCTCAGCCTGGGATTGTAGTTCTCTGAGATATCTTCGCAACGGTGCCAGCCCCGCCTCATTCCAACATCAGCCCTGGTCATGGTGGCATTCTTGTGTACGATCCAACACACATGATACGTAACATACGGAATTGATTTGTCAAACCTCGCATAACAGTAAGATTAACCAGCAAACTTATCTGCCCAATCATATATTATTGAATGTCTGCCGATAAATATTATTGAATCATATCTTTAATAACATTCATATTTTTATGCTACATGTTGTAAACTAGATGTCTTGCTGGGGGTAGTGGTGTTGGGGCGTTGAGATAGTGGTGGTCGCCAGTGGAGACCACTCAAGATGGTAAAGATCGCCACGGTGCTCCAACTTCTTTTAACAGGCAGGATAGAGAGTAGAAGCGTAGATGGAGGAGTTCTTTACTGTATAGTAACAGTTATCAAGACATGATATTTAACTTTGAGAGGTTAAGCACACAATACTCTTTTATCTATCTAATGTCGAGCATGGACAGTCATGATAATAGTTCAGGGGTGATGATAATTCGAAGGGCAACCAATATATGTCTTCCCAGCGTATCCATACCCTAGAGGAAGCTATGATTTTCGAACTCCATAGACATATGAATATGCTTATGGTTAAACTTTACTTCTTCAACCTTCATAGATTGTGTAATGCCAAGGTCCTACGAGGAGTACGCACAAATGTATCACACCTCTTATACTTCCAACATGTCGTACAGTGACTATCCACTATATATACCTATTGATGGCATACAATGTCTGATTAGCTGAAGATGGGAGTTACACGGCTCATTATGATGGTTACATGCACAGTTTACCAAACCGTCTCGGTCTGCAGCGAACCGTCCGTCTCGGACCAGGCCAAATGAACAGCGAGACGGCCAGATCGTGGGACGTGACCGGGACGGATTGGCCCACACGGTTTCGTACGTTCCGCTGCTTATCAGACCGGTCTGCAGCATGATCAACCTGGTACGTGCGGTCCACCAGGCTCGTGCCGGTCTGCCATTATAACCGGGCCGTGGGTGTGGCTGGGCGAAGCGTGGCAGCGGTCGTGGGTGGCCGGATCAACCTGGTACGTGCGGTCCACCAGGCTCGTGCCGGTCTGCCATTATAACCGGGCCGTGGGTGTGGCTGGGCGAAATTCATCGACTCGTGGACGATACAGTTGCGATGTACTCTTCGCGAGGATCGTTTCGACTATTTTTGTGTATTTTTTGAATTAGTGCATTTTTGACGTAAATTATGAAATTTCAAAAAATTAGAAAAATTCCTAATTTTCTTTCTATTTAAACCTAACCACTATCTCTCCTGTTTATTTTCAACTTCACGTTCTCTCACTCCGTTCTCTCTCATCTCTGGGCCGTTCGACACAGGGCGCACGATCGTGTGGAGCTAGCTGAGGCGTTGACATGCTGGGGTGATTGGTTCACGAGTTGGAGCAGCGGTTGGAGCGTGGCAGGCGCGATCCCTCGGTGGATTCCAAGAAGGCGCCGTTCACGTTCTTGGTGATTTTTGACGTGGTTTAGTCGCTTCGGTGCACGGTTTCTTCGGTGGAGGTAGGGACATGGATCACTCACTCATCCTCTATGTTTTCCCTATCCCTGCATGTCATTTGGTGCTCGAACGAGCGAGATCGGGCTCGTTGGGGTTTCATGGGCTTCGTGGGTTTCGTAGGCTTCGTCAAAAAATGGTGACGATTCTATGATCGGTTAGTGTCAATGGAATCGCTGGAATGTCAGTGTTCCATTGATACCAGTTTTGCGTCGATTGGCAGTCCCGGTTGACCGTGAGGAGCCCAGAAAGTCCAGTTGCTCTTTTTGGGTGATTTCGCTAGAATCGCCCGTTTCTTGCGATTCGTGCGTCATTTTGACTGTGGTCAGAGTCCATGTGATTGCCAGGGTGATTGTGGCTTTATCCCCTTTGTCTCAGCATGAACGGGGCATGGAAAGGACACGATCAGACGAACCCTTGGGTTTGCTCGCCGTGACGGTTGAGCGATCAAACCAGACACCGCCCAAGGTATGGGCGGCTAGCTCTGGACCGTTCATCCTCACTGGGTTCTGGGGCTTGTGCGGTCGGACGATAGACCACACATGGTTTGTACGGCGCGGCAGGGTCCGCCCATCCCCCCTTCGACAGCCAAGTTCTAGCCGCCTATCTTATCGTCTGGGTTGAGCGGCCAGGATCTGACAGTTCATCCCTGTTCACCCTTGGTCAACTGTTACGTGTCGGTCGCATTTGGTGGTCCGGTCAAGACCATTTTGACTGGCACTGTAGTAGGTCAGTTTCGTTCAGTGGTCTGGTCAAGACTGTTTTGACCAGGGACTGTTCTAGGTCGTGGGCTTGAGCGGCCAAGACTTGACCACTCATCCCCTTGGGTGGTTCTGCCCTGACCTCCCATCCCTTTTGGCGCCTGACCCTTGACTGGCCCTCTATGGACTGTTCATGCCCTTGGGTGGCCCTCTTGTAATCGCCCATCCCCTTGGTGTTTTTGGTTGGCCGTATTGGTTTGTTTCATTCGGTCTGTCTTAGGTTTGTGTTCTAGGATGGTGTCTAAGCGTCGTTTCCCGACGTACTAGTTTTCGTGCATCTTGGCGTGACCTTGTGGTCTGCTCGTCACCCCGTGGATGTCTCTTGATGTCCTATGAGAGCTATGACCATGATATGAGGTGGCCAGGAGTGTTCTTGTTGTCGGCAGTCTTCTGTACTACTTTTAATGTCTTTGCCTGGTTCTGGTCAACCCGGTGTGATCCAGTGGTTGACAGATGACCTTGTGTGTGTCTCGACGGTTCTGTCCAGTTCGAGATAATGGTTCTGGATGTAGGGAGGTGCTATCTTACCTTGATCTGTGCATGCAGGTGTGCTGAGGGTCTCGGTGTTTCCCTAAGGTCTCCGTGAGTCGTTTCCTACGGTGAGTCATTTTCCCTAGCTTAGGATTAGACCGATTGGTGGTTGTTCCGCTGTGAGCAACAATCTTGGCCTAGAGTCTGGTGACTTGAGGATCGTTGTGCTAGCAGGTCTAGTTGCCTTGTCCTGAATCTGTCAGCAGTTTCTGGTGCTGTCATTAGTGCTTGGTAGTACGGGTGACAGTGCATGATTAGCCTGTCTATACTCCGGCACTCGCGTTTTAGATTTTACGTCTCATGATCCTCCACTAGTCGTAGCCTTACGTCACTTGGCGTTGTAGCGGCCTTTGCGGCAGGGCACTTCCCAATTTACGGTTCTTAAGCTAGTTCCGTGGGCTCCCGGTCCAAACATAGGGTCCAGCAGAGGGGGAATACTAGCTAGAGGCCTGACTTAGGCAAGAGCTATTGTGTGAACACGTGGTCAGGGACTTGCACTGACATCGACAGGTGCCACCGTGTCTAGTCACTCGCGACTGTAGTTCTATTCTGGTTCTATTAGTGTCTTAGTCTCTGTCGTGCTTCTTCAGGGTAGCAGCACAGACGGGACACTTGTAGGCGCAGCATAAGATGTCAGTGGACGTAGTTGGCTGTACTTCTAGTGAGGGGAGTACTTCAGACACGTGACTTTTGGGTGACTCTCATGTTTCTCGAGCGTCGTGACCTTTCCGGGTTAGCCTCCTTGTGACTTTGCCCAAGGTTAGTGTTATGTTGTGTGCATGATGTTCTAGTCGTGTTGGGTCCGTCTAGGTCTTTTCTAGACTTTTAGTCTGGCCTTGTGGGCTTCGTCCTTGTCAACGGATCGGCAACTTCTGACTTCGCCAGTTCAGAGTTCGCCCTTCTGTTGCTATTAGGAGTAGCTTCAGGTGCTGAGGTGAGTTCAGCAGCCGTTGGTTTGGTACGGGTTATTCCCCTCTTCCTTACCTGTTCCCTACTCCTGCTTCCTTTTCTTTTACAGCTTTCTAGTGTAGTTTTCCTGCTTTACTACACCTATTGTTTATGTTGTTCCATGTTACTATGTGTTTTCCAGTGGGGATCCGCGTGACCCCTACTGAGCCAGTGACATGAGACTCACCCCTGCTTTTCAGGTGGGTGGCGTCATTCTACTTCCGCGGTTCCTGGTGTGCGAGTTCGTAGAGGCCAGCTAGTACTTACGTCGGGCTTCCCCCGACCTCAGTGTACATCTTTCCTTTTTGTTGACTGTACTTGCCTTTCTATTGGACTGGACTCTAGTATAATTGTTTAATTTAAACTGTTAATTAAAAGTAATTTTATTTCTACTACTTTAGTAAACCGATCTAATGAAATTTAATTACTTAGTGTTATATCTCTGTGGCTTCAATGTACTACACGGCAATCCTTTTATCCCTTCAGAGCTTTACCGCTCTTGGGAGGCCTCGTGGGTTCCAAATGATATCGGATCTGCTCGGTAGTCCTATCGGGTATATCCGGTATCCGGGATCCGGGTCGTCATGCGTCATTTAAGCTGGCGTGCAAATGCGAGACATGCCGCTTGATGCGCGAAAATATTTACTTTTGCAGCACCCGCTCTGAACATCGCCTGCGCAACATTGAGTCGTAGACAGCGCTAAGGAGTGGAGAACGCATTCATGGCTCAACGTCATCGCGATATTCGCATGCTCAACCGTCTGATCAGCCATACGCTGGACAGTGCGGAGAACTACCGCAAGGCCATGGGTGACGTACACAGTGCCGACCTGACGTTGCGTTTCCGCTTTCGGCGCCGGGAACGATTGGTCAGCTCTACCCTGTTGCGCGAACAAGTAGACGCCATCGGTGGCGATCCGCAGGATGACGGGACGATCCGGGCATCATTGCAGCGGATGCTGAGCAATCTTTATTACGTCTTGCACAGCGGTGACTGGGCGGTGGTGCAGGAAGTGGATCGGCAGGAAGAAAAGCTGAAAGAGCGGTACGACGCCGCGCTTGAAGATCAATTGCTTTCCCCGCCGGCACGCGAAGCGGTGCTGCGTGCTTACGAGTCGGTGCGGGCGGGGTGTGTTGAGCTGGCCAAGCTCAAGCGGGTGTATCGACACAGGCATCACTAACGATACGCGTGTTCCGCTCAGGAGCCGGAGGCGTCCGATTTGTGCTTTTTGGCGGCCGGTTTCGAGACGGATTTTGATGGTGCCGGCGATTCCTTCTTATGAACGCCACCGGCGCGCTGTATATCGTGATCCAGTGAGGCGATGCGTTCCTGCTCGAATTGAATGTTCTTCCGTCTGCGTTCCATCTGGGTGGCACCGCGAATATTCATGACGATGGCCTTTGAGCGATGAGGGCTAAATCGTCACAGGGGCGCTTGCAAGGAAACGCGGAGCTTTCGTCAAGGAAACGACATATCCCGGCGCGGAATTCATGTTCCTGACCTGGCGCTGTCCACCAGTACCTACAGCTCGACCTTGCTGCCGATTTCCACCAGTTGCTGGGCCGGAACCCGGTAATACAGCACGGCGGGCTCGGCATTGCGGTCCATATAGACGAAAAAGGCTTTGCGCCAGCGTTGCATGTATTGCTTGTCGGCCTAAGCCAAATTCTCCTCCACGAGGATTTTACCTCACCTGATTTTGTGACAGAAGTTATACTTTCATATCCATTGTTCTAAATTAAATGAAAATTTAAAGTGGGAAAGTCAAGTGATTATGATGGCTCGAGATGAGCAATTATGGAACAAGCCCTTTTGTCATGTTATTTGAAGAGACGAAATCTCGTGCTAACCAGTTGTCATCGAATTTAGGACAATATGGGTCCCAAATCAATTGCGAGAAGTCACCTCATAATGGAATTCTGCAAAAGGGAAAGAAGTGATCAAGGGGCCTGGGATTGTTATCTCAGGAAAAATCTTCTATGCTTAAATCAGTAAGCGTTAGAGCAGATTGTGAAAGGAGGTGAGGGAGGTGTAGGGCACGAGACTGCTCTTCACTAGTTGAGGAGGCTATCATTGGCTTACCATTTCGGAGGAAATCTATGGGTTTATATAGCTGCAAGCTTTCTCTTCTGAGTAGGGAGAATTATGAGAGTCTAGAGGGAATTACGTCAACGGTATGAACTCTTACCGTTCAGGGACTCTTGCTCTCCCCTTATCTTCTTGAACTTTCCACTCTCAAACGGCAGCACAAGATTCGCTTATAGTTATTAGGGATAAATGTCCAGTCATGAGAAATTCGCTCTGACTTGTTGGGGAGTCCCAACGAGAGGCTGATCCATGAGAGATAAGGGATATCCTCTGTCCAGGCAGGGAATCCTGGCCTTGAGCATCCCTAAGGGGGCATTTTATCCACCTTCAGCTGGCTCAATCTAATTTGTGTCTAGGCTCTTCTCGAGTATTGGGGAGGTCTTTGCTCAGGTGACCGGCCCAAAGCTCGGTGGGTCTTGTTGGAGCTTTTACCTTGGGTCTTATACCAAGCAGGTCCTGATGATACTGTCACTTATTGGGCCACGCAAGTCTTTATGGATTTTTGGGCCGTAAAGTGTTGGGCCGTGAATCTTTCTCTCTCCATTATTTCTAATATAAGAGGCTAGTGTGTCTCTTCTTTTTCCTATCACCGGGTTGGAAGAGGATTCTCCTATTGGAGGGGTTTAGTTTGACGTCAGCATCTCACGGGGGGTTGAACACTTGGCGAGGTGGGACACTTCGGGGGGGGGGGGACACTTCATGAAGGGTGGTGGACACATTTTGGAGGAGGAGAGGAGGCTAGTTCTTGGAGAGCTCCCAGAGAGGGAGCTATGAGGATGAGAGCGCCTTCCCCGACCTTCCCCTAGTAGCAGAACCTACCGTTGGAGAGCTCCACTACGGACGAACCCAGTTGCAGGGGGTGGCCATCGACATGGCCTCCCACCACCCTTAAGCGGCCACAAAGCTGGCCACCCTCCTATTGGTTGACGGGCAACCCCATCTTTCCTCTCTCTTGTTCTCCATTCTGCTACCTTCTATTCCATTTTATTGCGTTGCATGCATACTAGATATTGCCTAGATCCCTTTTTCTAAAGAGATTTTCCAATCCCAAAACATAGGGAAGGTGGATGGTCGAAAGTCTCGGCCGTCCCCCTTCTCACCCCCCTCCCCGGTATGAACACCACGATTTATATGTTTTCTGTATTTCTATGAGCATTTACTATACTTTCTCAGTCTAATGGTCTTTCTATTTGCTGGTTAATTTACAGGAACTTTGTCATCGACTCGCAGGGCTCCTTGCTCTTGTCCGGCGGAGAGCAAGGATAGAAGAACCCGCCATTTCCCATTCCTAAGGTGTTCACGATCTTCTTACTCCTGTGAGGCCCAGGTCTAGGTCTCTGGTGATCACACAATTTCTTCATCTCTAATCTGTGCACTGTAGGTAGCAGCAGCATAGTTCAGAGGGAGGCCACGCACACCAACGCCCGACTTCACCACCTTCCGGCGCCTACAGCCTACAGGGGTCAAGATCGTCGTACGAAAGCGGTAACATGCCGCCAATCAGCCTAATCCCTAATCCAAAGTCACGGTAAAATACCAATAAAGGAAAAACATCTACAATATACGAATGACGGAGACCTAAGGGATCACCAAGACCCTTAAAGCACATGGACACACAGACTGAGGTAAGTCAACACCTCAAGGCATCCAAAACCATGTCTCGATCTATACAAGATTTTCGAGACATTCATGAGGTCACATGTCAACCAAATAAAAAAAATGTAGAAGAGAGGGTTTTGGGGTACCTACCTTGCTCCGTTCGGGGGCTATGCCTCCCCCTCGCATTGGCTGCCGAGGGAGTGCTTCCTCCTCGCCTTCTTCTCCTTCTTCCTCATCCTCTCCTTCTTCCTTGTCGCCTTCATCATCATCATCATCTTCTTCTTCTCCTTCTCCGCCTTCTTCTTCTCCATCGTCGGTGCCGCCTATGGCAATTTCTTCCCCACCAGGCGTCGCCGCGGGGATTTCTTCCTCGGTGACGGTGAGGAGCTCCTCCGCATTCACTTCATCGTCGCCGGCGAGGTCCACGACCTCAGGGCCCGTCACCCGCTGCCGCTTGTGAGGTCCTACCATTGGTTGGATTGGGATCGTAGAAGGGGAGATGGTGATGAGGGTTTCAGTTTAGGGGGTTTGCACGAAGGAGAAAGGGGCGGGAAGGAAAAGTTGAATGGCTTGAGTGCAGGGAAGAGGGAAAGGCTGGGGTTTTGTTTCAAGCGTTTTGAAATAAAATAGCACCCTTATGAAAGTCGTAATTTTATTTATTGACACCCCTTCCAGAAGGCATCATTTGGATATTTGACGACACACTAAAAGGCGTCATTTTGATATTGTCTGGGGACTTGAACCATTGTCAGAGAGTAATAAATGTCAGATTGATTGATTTTGACGCCTATAATGATGGATTTGAATTGATGGTTTAATAAGAGGAGCGAATAAAGGAAAATATAGGAAATATTTTTTTCCAGAAATTGAAGGATAATAGCGCCTGTGGGAGGTGCATCAATTGAATAGCGCCATTCTACAAAGGCGTCAGATTGGAGTTTTTAATTATTTTTTGGAATATTATTAATTATGATGAACGGCCTTAAAGCAAGCGCTGATTTAGTGATTAACGCCCTATCAGAAGGCGCGTTCTCAAAATGAAAATTCACAGAAGTTGGATGATTTGATCAATGATAAGTATATTTGGGCTCAATGAAGGAAAGGATTTATTATTTATTTAGAAGGAAAAATCATCATTACATCAATGAGCCGCTTTGGGTCTCATTTGCCTAAGGGCTATGAGACTTTATGCGATATTAAACTACCTCAGGATGTACGATGCCAAAGGTGCCTATCAATTTCTCCTTGAAAATGATATTGCATTGCCTGCCCTCTAAGAATTCCGGTTTCTTCAAGGACAAAAGAGTATAGACATCAGTAGCTTGATATTTACCAGACCAGCAGTATGAACTAATCCAGAAGAAAACAAAGAAAAACATGTGGGAATTGTTTTGCAGAAAAAGATAGTCAAAATTCTTACATGTGATGGCTGTAAATAATAGTAATCTCCCATGTCCCCTATGACACCAAGTTGTATGCCTATAACTTTCATAATTCTCTCCACCAGACCATGAATATCCTGCAATTAATTTTCATGGATGAAGATATGATATTATCATCCCAACAGATCAAATACATGCACCTAAATGTAAAGCATATATAAAAAGTATCTCAATCAAGTCTGACTTATTCACTTAAACAAATCATGTATATTTGTTGAGAGTCATCTGAATGACAGCACGTAGGAAGGAGAATAGATCAAGAAATATGTACTATGGCTCCAACCTCTTCAAGTCAGACGCTAGATGGGATAGCTTTCAGCAGGTGCAACACGCTGAAACCATCTCTGCTACTTTGTTTCTAAGCATCTGATTAGACTATAAAAGCTGGGAGAGTCGCTTAATGAAATAAACACAAGACTCGAGCAACAACAGTAGACATACTTTCATGCCATCTCTTACTATATGTCCGAGATCTCCCTCTCCAAAGATCGCAAGAAACGAAGCCTCTGAGACCTAGATCTTCTCTCCCCCACCCCCCAACCCCGGTTTCCTCCTCCCTCTCTCCCTATCTCTCTACCTCGGCCCCCTTGAGCTCTCTCTCTGTCTCTCCCTCTGTGACTCTCTCTCTCTATTTCTCTCTCTCTCCCGTCTCGCCCTTCTCTATGTCTGAGAGAGGGGGCAGAGAGGGGGGAAGACAGAGAAACATGTATTCTTCAGTTTGTGATTCATGTACCATTTTATGTATATCTTTTTGGTGTAACTTTTGATGTATATTAACAGTGGTGCATGTGAATGAATTTGCTATTATCGAATTGAAGGCCCTGGCTTTATGGCTGTTGTAAAATCAGAGAGAGCAATGTTAGGTGCAAAGTCTGGATCTAGAAGGGGGGATGAATAGATTCCTCTTAAAAACTTTTTGCTCAAATAAAATTCACACTCAATTCAAATGAAACGGATGCTAACGTTGTAGACTGACCCGTCTACTGATGATTAAACCAATGTGCAATAGTAAGCAGGGACCTCTCACACTCAAGTCGATTTGGATAATAAATCATCTCGCAGTTAGCATTGCTCACAATACATCAAACAATTAGCAGACTCTTAATGGCAACAAATTTTGATGTAGCAAACAACGATTCTCACACATACAATATCGAGCACTTTACAACATATACTAGTTCATGTAGATAATATATCAACCACTTACCATATGTTAGATTCAGCACTGTAGCAGAATGTAGAGAAAAATCAACTCACACCCCAACCAGTGAAGGTGATAGAAGATAAGGAGTATATGCATAACCAACCACAGTGGATAGGATTTTTAAGTGGCTTGCATTACTCGTAATAGGATAACTATCTAACAGACTCTAAACAATTAGCGTACGAATTCAGACGTAGTAGAGAATAGTACTCACAATATTACTATCGAGTGCTTAGCATTATATCAGAATGAGTGATAAAATAACTTACACGCCAAACATGTGAAGGTGGTAGAGGATAAGGAGAAAGCGCATATACAAATGACGATGAACTGGATTTTTTAGGTGGTTCATTCTACCACAAGCAGATCTACATTCACCCCTCACTCAAACCGAGTGAGGATTCCCTTGTTTGCAGTAAGAACGCAGACTCAGTTTGTAACAATGACTCACGACACAGCTTGGACCTGAGGGAGACAAATCCCTCAACTTGATCTCACACCCAGCGAGATCAGCCCCACTATCACTGGTAGTGACTAGAGAAACATGCCTCCCTTCCACTGCTAACATAGAGGGAACTCGTGAAGAATGCCCTGTTGCTCACAACCTAGAGGACGATCCTCTCTTCCTTTGAACCTTCAGAGGGAAACCAAAGAAGACACTTCTCCCTTCTTCTATTCGCTGAGCCAGAGCCTGCTGTTCTTGTCTGAGCGAAGTTACCTGAAGTTTCAGATGCGCCAGCTCTATCTTGATATCAAAGGAGTGTACAAGAGTTTGAGTGAGTTTGATATAAGAAGTAGCCTGAGTGCTTTGCATTTTGCCCAATATTTCTCCTACTCTCTGACAAACTATAATTAATGAATTCAAAAAGTCATGCAATCTCTCATCAGATTTGTATTTGTCATAGATAAATTTTTCCCATTGACTATTCATAGTCTGTTCCACATGGAGCATTCGTGCATCAAGTCTTTGAATGGCTGAGTATAAGTGCAAGAATTGAGCATTCATAATTCGTCCTTGGTTCATAATGAGATTTACCAAAGTGGTGAACATTTCTATCATTTGTGCTCCTAGGTTGGGTTTAGCTGAACTAGAAGCTTGAAATTCTGGTGGAATATATTGTTCTTCATGTGATGAAGGAGGCTGTATCCCAAATATGGTCACTGCCCCCTGATGAGGTCCATAGATTGGAGCAGGACCTGGAAATACTTGTGGAGCTACAACCTCTGCTTCTTGGATTTCCTGAGGTTGCTCTTCCAGAACCTCTTCCATTCTTTGTTCTTCCTGAACCTCTTCCTGAAGATCTTCCATCCTTTCCTCTTCTGGAAAATCTTCTATCCTTTTCTCTTCCTGAAAGTCTTCCTCTCTCTTATGCTCCTCTCTTTATCCCTGGAATTGTTCTTCCTATATAGTTTCCTTTCTTGGCTGCTCCTCTCTTAGTTCAGACTGATCTGCTACTACTTGTTGCTGAGGCTGCTGTCCAAATTCAAGGGAAACTGGAGAGGTCAAGCTTACGGTCTGGGCACGAGCGAGGGAATTGCGAATGTGGGAAGGGGCTCCGGCTTGAATACAGAGGGTATGATAGACTTTACCAAATTGTTGAGATAATGTAAGTAGGGTTAAGTTTTTATAAGAAATTCTATTGATTTTACCAAATTCAATAGTTAATACCCAGAATACCCTTCACATTAACGAAAATACCTTTCTACACCTTTATGTGATTTCCAGCTTATGGGATTATATCTTGGGAGAGATCCTTCCACTTGCTGAAAGAAGAAGAAGAGTGAAGATACAAGGCTAAATCTGATAGAATGTGATAGATGGATCTAGAGGGGAGGGGTGAATAGATTAGCCCCTTCTTCTGCGAACTATCTAAAGATAAAAACTATGCTAGAATAAAAGAAGGATATCTAACGACTATGTTGCTAAATGCAAGAATAAGGATGAACCAACACACCTAAACAAGCATCTAGTGTCAAAGCAAGTAAGCACACAATCCATTAGAAACAGAAGATTTTAAGGTGATTCGGTCTCTATCTAGAGACCTACGTCCACCCCTCACTTAACTGAGTGAGGCTTCAATAGTGCTAAGGCACTAACTGCTAATTCACAGCTTCTCACAGAGAGAAAGACTCTCTCCAAACTGCTGTCCTATAGCTTGCGGGCGTACAAGACCCAAAATCACAGAACTGAGCTTCTCTCAGTTTGTCTTCTTATGCGCAGGTAGGGACCAATGGGAAGATATGAGTTTAATAAAGAAAATAAGAAGAAAATGGATCACACAAATAGGATAGAACAATGAAGGTTGATAAAGAAAAGATCTTGTCTGCAAGCTGGAAGAATCTTTGGAGCGGCTTCTACTCTCTTGGCCTCTTCACCAAGGACTCAAGAAGGACGCCAGAGTAGCTTCCCAGTAGCTACTCAGATGACTGGAGACTGGCTGTTCTTCACCGACTGGACTCTAGAAGACTAGAGAAATATCCCCCACGGTGCCTTCTCGCCTGAAGGGGGGAAATGACGAGATCTCTGATCAACTCTTCTGCTCCTCTAGCTTCTCTTCAGCAGCTCTTCACCTTCTTGAGAGGAGAGGAAGCTTCGAAAACTTCTTCTCCAAGCTTTCTTCCACATGAACTGCTCTCCTGGACGTCGCTCTCCACCTTCTCTTTCTACTACGTACTTCTTGCTTGTCTATTCTATCGTGCACGCCAGGAGCGAGAGCAGATAAGGGAATAAAATCTGCAGTGAGCCCCACCTCTAGAAGATACCTTTGTCTGCCAATCATTTTCTCTAAAAAAGTAACCTTCCAGAAGCATTTTCTAACAAAATTCTAACCCCAACTAATTTGACCAAGACTCAATTTATTGAACCAAAATATGTTGACCACTAAATATACAAGTAAAACAGTGTCTTGTACATGGACATTTTTCACCCCTTTGTCAAATCCTGCCTTCTGAAACATCCTCTTAATTTTCGAGCCAAATGGCATGGAACCCATAGCAGAGGCCACTGAAGGAGAGGGTCTTGACCTACCTGAACCCTGCAGAAATGTACTCTATTGCTGAACAAAATTCTGCTAACCTCGGCTTGTCTGCACCTTCCCCATATTGGCCTACTCATGTGTCCTTGACAATTGTTCCACCAGATCTACGGCTGCTCGATAAGCTACCTCCATATTAGTCACATGAGTAGAAACCACCACATGCCTAAGCTCGGTCGTCAATCCTCTAATGAACTGCTGTGTCTTCATCTTCTCATCAGCTATAATGTGGGGCGCATAACGGCCCAATTCAATGAACCTAGAGCGATACTGCATCACGAACATGTCTCCTTGAGTTAACTCCATATATAAACTGGTACATCTTCTTGGATTTGATGTGCTTGGGGCTAAAAATATGCTCAAATACTTCAAGAAATTCTTGCCATGAAATCTGGCAAAGAGGGTGAGACTAAAATGTTGACTCTCACTCTGTAGTCCACCATGACAAAGTTGGGCCCTATAGTTGATAGCTAGCCAGTAACACCTTTTCATCTTCCGCACATTCTATGGAGCATAACACCCTTTCCATAACATCGATCCAAGCCCTTGCTGCATCTGGGTCTGACTGTTCCTCGAATTGAGGTAGATGAAACTGTAGAAACACCTTTTCATCTGCCTCCTTGAGATGAGGAACCCTCTCCGGCCTCCCTACCATACTGCCGGAGATAGACTTGATACATGCCCTCTACGAACTCCTCGCGTCCTTGCACTCCTACTGCTGTCGCTCCAGTCACAATCGATGCTCTACTCTGCCCTTCTTGATCTTCTGCCAATTGCCCACGTTGAGAGCAGTTCCTCTTCCTAGGTGCCATGATCTTCTAACATAAAAGGAGAAAATGACAGAATCAATAAAACACACAGTACCCCATATCAGTTGCCAACAATATTACACATCATGGACATTCTGGACTGCTGCGATCACTTTAGATTCCTATACACCCACACAACCACGCTCTGATACCATCTGTAACGACTCAAGATCTGAATACTGAGAAAGACCCCGATATTCTTAGATCCTGGCCTGCCACCCACGAGTCGGGGGCTCGAAAGGGTTAAGGGGATGGTGCGATAGTGTATGAGAATCTAAATAATTACAGCTCACTAATAATAATTAACATGATTAATGTAAGAAATAAATAATTATAACATTTACTTAATTACACAATGCAGAATCTATTTGTCCAAACATAAGTGCAGTAAACTAAAAAGGTACAAGACCACGGGGCATACCCCGCCCCTGGCAAACTGGTACTAAGGCTGACCGCAGGCTCTACACGAAGCCTCAGAAGTGCAACTTGCTAGTCGCGCCTCACCTGAAAATAAAAGGGGGTGATCCTCGTCTCATCGACTCAGTAGGGGTCCTACGGATCCCCACCTCACAATGACTAGTACACGGTGCAGCAAATAATAAATCAAAATATTAACTATAACAAAAAGAAAAATAATTAATAATTAAAGAAAGTAACCTCGTCACACGTGTACCATGACTATTTATAATAAACCATGAGTCGATACGTACAACAAGATACCTCTCGGCCACCCGAACACTAAGCCACAATGGTAAGAAACTAAGGTCGTTACACTCGAGTGACAGGAGCACTACCCTCTAGAAGTAAGGCCGGATGCGTCCACTAACAACTTAATCCACAACCTCATGTGTCTCTCTACACGCCCCAAACGGACACTAAGACATCGTACATGGAACACAAGATAAGGGCCTAATCGCGGTCGTGCTCATCAGCACGTGTTCGAAGTCTCCGACCACGTGTGCACACACTGACTAACTACGTTACATCAGACCCTCTAGTTGATTTTTCTCCTGACCCACACTTGAGCCGCCACAATGGGAGGCCTTAAGGTAACCAACCCCAAACAGTCTTCTTGGGTCTAGCTCTTCACTTGTAACGCCTCGAATTTTTTGGATCTGAATCCATGGGTTTCAGAACGTCTTTATGAGTCCCAGAGGGTGTTTTGTACTTTACGTGGATTTTTTCCTGTCGAGCTTTCAGAACCCTGTGTAGGGTGAACCAGCGTGGTGTCGGGCTCCGGGACATTGCAGACGCGTTATGTGATTTTCGAGGATCGTAGGGAGTATTTATCTCTATTTTTATATTTTTCATATTTTTAAAATGTAAAATTATTTTCTATTTAAACCCCCCTCACCCTTTCTCTCTCTCCCCATCTCTCATTTTCTCCCCCTCTCCCTCTCTCTTCTCTCACGTTCTCTCCTCTCCCCCTCTCTTCTCTAGGCGGCCAACAGAGGTGGACGAGGGCGAGGCGGTGAGCTTCGTGGGGTGAGGAGCGACGAGCGCGGGGTGCGGATCGAGGTGGTGTAGGCGTGGCATTAGTCGGGCGTGAGTTTGTGAACCGACGAGGGTTTCATGGGTGTTTCGTGTGGAAACGGCGTCCATGGCGCGCGTAATTTTCGGTGGAGGTAGGGGGATGATTTTCTAACCCATGTATTTCATTTTTCGCGGATTTGGTAGGCCGAGGTGAGTCGAGAGGGGGTTTATTTCACGATAGGGGTTAAAATATAAGTTTTAGGGCGTGCGACGGATTCGTCGAATCGAGCGAGGTTTTCGCGCTTATTTTCCTTCCATTTTGTGGTTTGGGACTCAGGAAATGGTCCCCGTTGTAATCCCCATTGATTGGGATCGATTAGGGCGTGGAATCGGACCCCAAGGTGGGGCTCTGAGGGTTCTCTGTCATTTTCGGTCGACCGATCTGAAGTCCCGCGTCAATGGCACCCAAGAGGGGGGTGAATTAGGTGTTTTCAAGTTTTAATAAAATTTTTGACTTTTTACAAAATATGTGATAAGATGTTGATATTAGAAACAAATCTATTCAATCAGAGATGATTAATCAAGTTCTAATTGATAACGAACGGGTTATGCAAGATTAAGAAGATAAGAACTGAACTTAGAACACACACTCACGATCACACAGAAGGGAGGTAGAAGAAAAAGGAACAAACCACATGGAGACGGTGATTTTTAGGTGGTTCGGATGCTACAACAGCGGTCGACCTCCCCTGGGCTGGCAGTCGACCGCCACTGACAGAGCTGTACAGTTAGCTTCTGTCTTTTTCGTTCGACCGCCCCTGGGCTGGCGATCGACCGAAATCTGGGCAGTGTCTAGATTTTGACCTGTTAGCTCCTTAACCCTTGTAGCTCCGTTCCTTAATTCCTTTAGCAGCCCATTCATGTCCGTTACATCAACCTTGACAGTCTTGAGGGTGTCAACTGAGCCTTTGATCTTGTGTTGTCTTGGCTATGCTTCATTATGCATCGACTCTCATGTGGCCAAGCGTTGATTCTTTTGTGCTAAGTGTTGAATTCTTCTTTGAAGCCAACTTGATCTTCTGATAGCTGTCCAGCCTTTTGATGATCATTGGCTTTCACTTGGGCGCGATCATTGGCTTTCACTTTTGCCATCTCCACTCCATTCATAGGCTTACCTGTCGTGAACAAACCATCAAGTAATTTAGTCATACCAGAGTGAAAAATCATCAATGACTTATAGTGTTAGTCATTATCAAAACCATGATATACTAATGACTACAGGGGCACAACAGTATGATGATAGTTTCCAGACAAGCTTAACCTATCCTTTCACATGTCACCATTTTATATACTATGCAGTCATGGATGTAATGAAGGCAGAGACTTATAATTGATGTGACACGACAAGGGAGGTATGTAGCAAATAGACAATGGGCCCTCGGGCCTATCACGCAAACACATACAACAAGCAGGTCCTCGATAGTGGCTAAATCTACCATCGCTCACACACGATCCCGGGTGACTCGGTGGTGCCGAGTAGAGGTAATGGATCAGATCTCTAGCTGGTAAAGTGCCAGCAGGGCTAAGGTGGCCCTCCCAAGGATACGAAGCCCACGGTTTAGGGGCTGACCGGGTGCCAATTAGGGCACTAGGTCCCTCTCTCACACAACCCACGATGATCGCTCGGAAGTGGAGTACTTCGGGGTCGGGCGCTCCCTCTCTCGCTCAACGGAGCAGTTTCATAGATATTAGATAAACAAGCACTAGAAATGGAGCAATGTTTAGGGCTTACCCAGTTGGTTTGAAGCAAGTAATCTTGTTTCTAGAAACAAGATTACTTGTTATGTCTCTACAAATGTAAGAAAAGAAGCTTTACTTGCATCATAAAATAGGATTGGTGCATGTGTGAAACTCACGGACAGATTTGAAAAATGTGAAAACCATTGCCATGCCTAACCTGGTCAACAGAATCACAATTTGGATGCGTCTGATAGTTGCTTTGGCAACCGTTGGGCTCAGAAAATTTTTTGGTGCCGTTAGTGCATTGAACAGGTGTTTACCTAAATTGCTAGCCCTCACAATTGAAGTCCAACACATCATATGTGTTTTGATGAACCTCCACAGCTGTGTAAAGATGTTCATTGTGTTGCAATGGCAATCATGTAACCACCTTCACAATGTCATTGTCAGTTTAAAAAAATTACATCATTACCCTTTAAGGTTCTCACCCAGCCCCAACTGATCATGCTGCTAGAAAAAGTAGCGATATTGCCATCCAACTCTCTAAACAGAACATGAAAAAGAAGGGATTCGAGGAGGTGCCCCTGCGAAATAAAAAGAATACCACAAGGCGATTACGTAAACACGACAATAGTCATGATGAGCATATTAAGTAAAATGAGTCAGAACACATGTTTACTTTACCACAAAGTCCAAATACAACATACGAATGTAAATTTAACAAGATGTCCAATTGATCAAGTTCACGAATGACAGAATAATGCGTAGGAAATTTTTGATTGTCTTCTTTGGCAACCAATAGTACTCCAAATAAAACATTTTACAAGGACCACGTACATGGTCACAGGAGGTGTGTTGAAAGCATGACAAGAAGGCATATACACACCTTGGCTGTTGTCATATGCATGCGCTTACGATAATTGAACCTGTCAATCCTAATAAACTAAACTTGATGAATGATTATCTGTAATGTCTCAAATTTTTTGGATATTTTTCGGATCCTTTTTGTGGGTCCCGGAGTGTGTTTTGTGGTTTATATGTATTTTTCTCTGATGAGTCTTCGGAACTCTGTACAGGGTGAACCATTACGTTCTCCGACTGCGAGACAGTACCAACACGTTGTGCTCTTTTCGAGGAAAATATAGAAGATTCCAAATGCCAATCCCTGGGGATCACCATGGAGTCAAGTCACTACATCCAACCTCCATGTTAGGACAGGGCCCATTGAGACTTGGTAGATCTCGGGTCTTGGTCTGCCAGAACCGGGGAGATCCCTGTCCAGCCATGTCGGCTCATGCCCACTCAAAGGAAGGCAACATGTACATGCACATGTGTTCTATCAAAGATCGGCAGCATCGCTTATGTTGAGGCCTCACCCAGAAGGTCTCCAAGAAAGCTGAAATTTTTATTCTCCCTCTCTTCGACCAAATGAGACAGTCGGCGCCCTTAAAATGCTAAGCATAGGAAACAAACATGCAATTCCCTTAAGGCAAGAGTAAGATTCATTTTCTCGAGCCTGGTTCAGAGCACGAGAAGAGGGCAGTGTCCCCGTAGGCATACAAGAGGGATTCCACAATATCAAATGACTATATTTCCCTTAAAAAATAGAAAGAGACAAATCAAAGTCAAAAGAAAAGCCTGGTCATAACCGTGTCTGATTTCAATAAATGAAACCCCTCAAAGCAAAAGTCAAAATCCACAAAAGGGGCCATGAGACGTAAATGCTCAATACTTGGTCCGAAGTTGCCCGAATGGGGAGAGTTAACTAGGCTGGCTGGGTTAATGATTTTGTCGGTCCTCTCAGAAGGTTTACCTCCTACACTCTCCCTTCTCCCCCGAGAATGAAAGCTCAATGGAGTTACCGAAAGGTGAAACCCGCTGAGGCCTGCAACCTTGCTTTAACACACACATGTGATTGTCCATTTTGAAAAGTAAAAGGCCGTCACTGTGAAGGAGCCTCGGTGTTTCTGGCAGATCAAGGCCTCTATCTACCACCTTGATGTATTCTTAGTCAAACCTTGGGCTTAGACCAATGCATGCGCGTCACCTATAGGTGCGATGGCGTCTGATTCCGGGTCAGCATCATGCGGTTGGTCGTTAGGGTTCTAGGGTGTTTCATTACATACCATCTAGAGTTGTGAGGAAGTAGACCCGGGTCGGGCAAATCATTCACCTCGAACACTTTTTGGGTGTATCCCTGCGGTCGGGTTGGATCCTCCAGTGGCTGCAAAAATATGGCCTCGTCATCACCTTGAGAGATAAGCATACATTGTAAATGGTTATTCAAATAAATTCTCCACTTCAAACTGCCGAATACATGACAGAACTAAGTATTGCCTAAGTTACATTGTTTTCCAAGAACAACTACCTCTACAAGCATCTTGGGATCACCGATCGCTGATTTAGGAGGTGACTTTGTTGTGCCTAGAAGATCAGTTATATGATTGCTGTACTCCAAAATATGCTGCCACCTGTGTCATGAGACAAAGAAAAACATACAATGCCTTACTAATTTAGTTTTGCCAACAAACAAATATGACCACATGCAAAAAGTGAAAATTGACCCTCAAGGCATCCACTATTGCTACTTGAGATGTAAAGACAATCTGCAAAGAGAACTTTGCATTGAGAAAAGACTTCCGAGTAAAAGGCCAATGACTCTTTTGAAGATGATAAAGATACTGGATAGGAGATAACCGGCATCTCTGTCTCTCTCCTTCCACTATTTATAAAATACTTCTGCCCATACAACATGTAGCCAACAATCGAAAATGAAAATTTTTCTGATGCATTGCGCTGGATTGTAACTATGATCCATATGTTCTTCCAGTTAGCAGCATGTGAACAGCCTTCCAATCCATGTTCAGATGATAAGTGTTATCCAGAGATAGGGCTACATTAATCTCGAAGACAAACTGCAAAACATTGTGACTTCCAACTGATTGCCGTTTATTTGCCTCGACAACACCCAATGGCCACAAGCCCCATAAGGCCCCTTGCATGCATCGACCAGGTATTCCATCCTGTAGCAACCAGCTTATCTTCAAGTCAAATGTAAACAAGGTGGCTATGATACAAGGCGACCCAATTTTCAGAAATAACTCAACCAATATTTACTAACAGCGGCAACAGAGTGCATTCTGCTCACGCCCAGCTGCACTAAACTCTCATGTCTCATAGAGGACACCAATTTTCTGCTAGGCTCCTATCAAAACCTTTAGATATTACAATTGTCGGGGTACAATTGACAACGGATGCTGGGAATCATCAAACAACCAATAACAATAGTCAATAATGACAATAGTAGTAGAAGTGGAAGCAACAGGAAAAGCAATAATAACAATGACAACAAGAGTAACTGTAGTAACAAGAGTAGTAACGATAGCAGTCAGTGGAAACGCAACTCTCTAAGCTACTCCTACTCTCAATGAGAAAACCTTGACCTCACGGTTAAAACTGCCAACCCAATAACAAACCATGGCTATACTATCGGGAAACCCACGACACCTCTATCGTAAAGGCCCATTCTCATTGTCTGAAGCCACAGGTAAGACCACGCGGTCGAGGGCACAACCTCCACTCTCAGGAGGATTATGGCCTTAATGTCGGAGAAACCTTGGTCTCGAACCAAGAAGGGAGCCACAGCTTCACCGTCGAGTAATCTCTACTTCAACTGTCGGGAGGGCCGCGACAACGCTGTCGGTAAGTCTACCTCAGCTGGCTGACTCTCAAGTCTCACATGTAGCTTACACTCAGTCTCAGGAGGGGCAAAGAGACATGCACGCATACCTCTCCTTGGGACTAGCTAGGGTCCGTGCCTCTGCAACTAACAACACGGCCATGTCCTGCAACCTGACACGGGATATGCAGCCCTACACCCAAAAACTACGTACACTTGCCTAAGCCAAGGTAATTGCACTTAGGTTGTCTCACCTCTGCTATGAGCACCATACTCACTAGACGGTCTCACCCGATCCTACCTCGATATGCCCTCAAGACAGTGCTACGATAAAAATAGTAAACTCATAGTCTCGTGGAAACTATAGGAGTGCCCACGCACGTACTCAAAACTCGAGTGGAATACGGCCTCAAGTCGCAACACAAGGTCAGACATAAACCAACCAAAATTGGCCCGAACAACTCACACCATCATGTCCCTCGAGTCGGCATGCAAGGCAGACTAAGGACCAAGGGACACTAACCCCAAGTGACTTACATAGATACACGGGGTGCCTATATGAACACCCAACCTTGGGGGTAAACCCTCCGCAAGGACTCTAAACTTTGCTCATGGGGAACCAAATCTTGGGGGGACCACCACCCAAACAAAGCCAAGATGGGCCAATTTATATATCATCTCAAGGACCGGATGGTTCTCTGTGTGTTCTAAGATTTGAGTTCTCCTCTACCAAAAATGGTGATGATCTAGGGACACACAATTAATCGCCAGATAGGCTGTTAGGTTGGGCAAATTTGGGGACGATAGACTCTGTCTCGCACGCCATGGTTGCAGAGGATTCTTGTCCTTGATTTACTCAATTTAACAATATTATCCTTGAGTATTTTATATTTTAATATTTTCATTTGCATTCGATTTGACGATTTCTTTTATTTTATCCCTACATGCATCATACCATTTTGAGCTTTCATGATTCACAGATCGCCCCAACTGTCCTCCAATTGATGATTGATCATGCTTAAATCTTGAAAAAGAAATCTTATTCCATTCTGAATTTGAAAGTCTGCTCTGGGTTGGCTACTTGATGTCGGTTGTCGGTGTCACCTTTACCTGAAACTTTTCTATCGCATTTCAATCCAACTTCAAGCTTTCTTCATTGATCCACTCATTAATTGACAACCGCACGATGGCATCGATAGATCCGCCGGGCTCGCATCTATTCCGTTAACTGAGTGAAGCCTACAGTTGCCACGCACTGGGGTGCCTCTTTTCTGCAAGAGGTTGATCATTCTCCTTTTTTATTTTCCTTTGTTCATCATTCCAAGTAAGGGTCATCTGTGCTACCTGGACCTTGTGGCTGTCTCGGAGCTTTTTGGATTATTCCGATCACTTGTCGGAAGAGACGGGAGTCTTCTTACCTTGATGTCCACTTATCAGTCCACATCACCACAACTCCACTTCATCTCTACTTTGCAAACATTTCATGTCTTCTCTGCCTCGCCTCCGTTTTGTCTCCGCTTGCTCCCCTGCAAAGCGGACATCAAGGAGGGGCATCTGTAGACACCTATTTTCAACTCATAAGTTGAGCCTTTTTCTTATTCCCTTACGTTGATGCCCCAATTTACCATCAATTGGTTGACCCTTGGGTTAATTTGTGAACCATCTGGGGGCCTGGGTATTAGAAGATTGGAAGATATCCAATTGAGTTTTCAAGTTAAATTACTATGGCATGCTTTATCAAGGTCGCCCGCGTGAACCTCAAATTCCTCAATCTCACTAGTCCTGGCATAATGCCTCCAAAACCTCTCTCAAAGGTAGGGCCCCGATCTCATGATCGCACTTCGGGGGATTCTTTACCTAGGAGACACCCGCTCCAAATTACGACTGTCTGATCTTCACGTAACAACACTGTAGCTCCACCTGGCCTGCCGATCGATAGCAACCTAATGCCAACGTTCACCTGAATGTGACACCACTCAGCTTAAACACACAATGGCTTCACACGCCATCCCCTCGAACAGCTTCTCCTGAGCTAAGGGAAGCCTCTGACCTTAACATAACAATCCGATTGACAGCACCATGAGAAACACCAAGTCCCAAACTCTCCCAAGTCTCAGCAAGGCCACGCTCTCAATCTACATCCACCATATCACAGCGTCCAGCTAGACCCGAGCATCAGGTCCATCGGACGATCGACACACAAAACCACACACATCACAGGGGGTCAGGACAACACAAATAGCTCCATCGACCACACATGACCACCTTACAGAACCATATCCGCAACCAAGACAATACTCCTGGCCCACTGGGGCCGGTCACAAGACCATCTCAAATCCGAGCAACATCTGTCGGTGCCTCGCACCTGCAGAAACCACTTACACCTGAGGACATGCCTCGCACCACATCAAAGCCTTAAGCACACTGAGCTATAGTCACAGTCTAGGTCCTGCTCCAGCAACCTCATCCACGCTTTTAACGGGTCCCCAACTGACATCATTGTCACACATTCGACATGTAAAACCACAAAATTGCTAGGTGCTAGGGTCCAATCAGTTGCATCAATACTCATAACCTTCCCATCGAGAACCAGAAGCCATTTCCTCAATTGCATCCAACACTGAGCCTCGAACCAACCTGGAGATCACCATCTCAATCAAAGGTGGTCAAACAACTCCTCTCTCTAGAGGTACTCTCACTCACCTCCACGACGATAAATCCGCCGGCCCATGCCATCCACACAGCATCAACCACACATCGGGCTCCTCCATGAGCTAACCACGACCATTCCTAGGGAGAAACCAAGGTCTTCTGCTGTCCAGAAAAAATCAAACCAAAACAAGAATCAGAAAAAGAAAACACAAGTGCAAAAACTGAAAAACAAATTTGTTCATTCTGATATGCATGATGGGGAATCCAATGCTAAATACCACGCTCCTCATAAAACGAATGTTCATTGTTTCTATTGTGGTATGCATGGTCATATTGTGCAAGATTGTTTTATCCTGAAGAATGATGAGCTAAAAGAACAGGAGAAACAATGCAGGAAACACTGGCAAGGGAAGAGTCTACGCCGGGAGGAAGCATGCTCAGCACACTCTCATTCAGTAGCCCAGAAATGGCCTGATGCGTCGACGCACCCCTCAGGACAGGTTGACGAACCCTAAAGACCATAGTAGTCAAGGCGCCTAGGCGCTGCTGAATGTGAGAGGCGGACCGTCGCTTTTCAGAACGGCAAAAAAGCGACCCAGGCGTACCGCCCAGGCGGTCTGGGCGCCAAGGCGGCTGCCCGGTCGCCTTGGCTCCGCGCGAATCCGACCCGGTAACCCGCCTGGCCCGCCCGCGGGCGCGGATCCGCTAAGTTAATACCCTCCCCAACCCCCGCGATGGTCAACCTCCCTTGACCTCTCCCCTCTGTCCCGTTCGACCTGCCGCCTACGATTTTCCCTAACCTCTCGTCCGCCGCAGTCGTCGTCGTCGAGGGCCCCGGTGTCACCTCCTCCTCCTCGCGCCTGCGACAACTTCTCCACCGCCGTCACCGGAGCGCGGAGACACTGCCGACATCCCCTCCTCCTCGGCTGCGGCGACGTCCCCTCCTCCCCGGCTGCGACTTCCCCCGCGGGCCCCGGCTGCGGCGTCTTCCTTCTCCGCGCCTGCAACTCCTCCGCCGCTGCGGTGACGTCGTCTTCCTCCCCGGCTGCGGCTTCCCCCGCGGGCTCCGGTGTCTTCCTCCTCCGCGCCTGCAAGTCCTCCGCCGCCGCGTCTTCTTCCTCCGGCGGCCTCCTCCTCCCCGGCTGCGGCTTCCCCCGCGGGCTCCAGCGTCTTCCTCCTCTGCCGCCGGTGAGTCCCCCCTGCCCCTCTCTCTCTCTCTCGGCTCTACTGAACGTCTAGGGAGTGGCCGTTAATGGGCTAGACATAGGAAAACTATACGGTTCGAATTGGGCCGTCCATTAGGTAGAGTGGCCCATGGGTGACCTTAGATCTCTAAAGAGTGATGTTCGGACGGTTGGGATCAGACCGTTGAATGAGGAAAATGGCCCATATGTGACCATTCATTTTATTGAACCACATTTTCTTCTCTTTTTCCCTGATTTATTAAATTAATGAAATGCATAAAATAAAATAAAAAAATGAATAACCAATGTAATTATCCTAAAATACGTGCAGGGAAAGCGTAGGACCCGAATCTCTTGGCTGCAGGTCTAGGCAGTGTACCTTGCACTGCCCGACTTCCAGTGGGAGAGACTCGTGGCAATGGGATTCACCGAGTTCCTGAGCATAGAGGTCAGCTGATTTGACACACTGCTACTTTGCACGACTGTTGGGACCCAGTGAGTCATATGTTTCTCTTCTCGTGGGGCCACATGGTCCCTACGCTAGAGGACATAGCTTGGATCACTGGCCTACGTGTGCATGGGTCTCCGATTAGTAGGAGGACTTACCCCGACTACTGGGAGATGGCCCAGGAGCTACTAGGGTTGGAGCTGCCACACTCAGAGTGGTAGTCGACGACGTTGACCAGAGCAGCACTCCAGGACAACCTCGGGCTGAGGCGAGTAGGGATCGCGACTAGTGAGCTACCCGAGCAGCACCTCTAGAGGCTTGTGGACCGAGCCAGATCGAGAGTTACAGCAGAGCCAGGAGTAGAGGTAGACCGGGTGCTGAGGAGATTCCTGACTCTCTTCTTCGGATGGTTGATATTTGCCACGAGAGCGGATGTCATCAGCTGCCACTTCCTACCACTACTAGAGGACTTAGCACATGTCGGTGACTATGCGTGGGGAGCAGCAGTTCTCGCCTTTCTCTTCGACACCTTGAGCTCCACCAGTCGATGCACGATACTCGGCGGCTTCTCCCCCCTACTCCAGGTACGACTCTACCCCTAAACTAGTTATGCAATTTCTATATGCTTCCTATATGTGGTTATATGCTGACATTTGATGGAATGTAATGCAGGTGTGGGCCTACGTGAGACTGCATGGGCTGGGGAGAGGTGAGGAGACCCACCCCGAACTGCTACCGATCGCGAGGAGGTGGACCGCACCTCGAGAGACTGGAGGCCTCTGAAGATAGGTCGGGGGGGTCCAAGATGACATGGACACCCTACTGTACACCTCGGTGAGACTCTTTAAATAAATGTAATCTATATGCTTATGATGTTGATGTGACTTTCCTATTTTGATAGGTTCAGTGGACACCCTATGCAGATGAGGGGCACGAGGGCCAGCCCTGGGTAGTGGGGGCCCTCGCCCTCTCCAGGCGTGATGTGTGGCTTCACTGCATAAACATAGTGGAGCCACTCCACATTCGGCTGGTGATGAGGACGATTGGCATCCACCAGCCAGCAGTAGAGTTCCCGGTGCCAGAGAAGCCAGAGGAGTGTGTTGGGTGACACCCACGGGGCCTGGCGATGGTCCTAGACTGGACAGCATGAGCTGCGGAGCAGATCGCGGACTGGACAACACTCGGGAGGGTCGTGTCGACCCGAGCAGAGAGCGAGGAGGCGTACTACACAGCGTACGCCCAGCACTACCGGGACCAGGTGTTCCGGGGTGCCCGCCGATAGGTACGACTTCTAACCCTAGCACTCCTTAATAATGCTTATGCTTTCTATATGATTGTGCACTGACTCTTAGACTTTCTAAATGCAGATCAACCCCCAGGGCAGGATTGCAGAGCTACAGGGGCTCCTCCACTCGACCATCCGTGAGTGGGATGAGGCCCGACAGGCGCTGGGCCTTCTGGTGAGTTTCCTTAACCCTTAAACTCAATTCTGCATTTAATTATGATTACGATTGGCCCTGGAGTTTCTAAATGTAGCGAGCCAAGGGGGCTCAGCAACAGGGGACCGATGCTCCTTCTTCCTCCTCTCAGACCCCTGCCGACCGAGCAAAGCGAGAGGCAGAGTTCAGACAGATGGTGGCCCGAGCTGAGGCAGCCGAGGCGGCACTCTCCGAGAGGGCACGTCCGCTACACTTTTCTTGTTAATTATGTTTATATGAAATGCAATCGACTAATAATGATGCGCATATGCAGGCGACCGAGCTGACAGCTGCCTGAGAGGAGATCGTAGCGGCGCGGGACGAGACTACCCATCTCCGAGAGGAGATGGCACGAAGCCGGCCGATAGATGTAGTGGAGGTGGCACTCCTACGGGCAGAGTTGGAGCGACTCCAAGCTAGTGCTAGAGAGGCAGAGTGATACCGGTCTGATGCAGAGCGAGCTCAGCTTCAAGTGGCGAAGCTGGAGGGGGCAGTGGAGGGCTTCAGAGAGATGAGTCGGGAGCGTAGCAGAGCGGCCCCGAGTGGCAGCCATGGCACCCACGGTTCCTTTCATAGCTACTTCACGACTTACTCCGGTCACCGAAGGAATGAGGAGGACGAGCGACGCCGACGGCACCAGCGATAGGAGGAGACCAGCTCTGCGATGGCCCCGCCATCAAAGAGACAGGAGGGAGGAGGAGACAGTGATAGACCAGAGGGAGCAGCCTGACTTTGTACCCCGACACGACTTTGCACATGGATATGATATGATATGATAGTGGCATGATTTATTTTTCAGTTGATTTTCTTTTATTATGAATGAATGTGAATGTATGAATGTGCAAAGGTGTGGATGTGAATGCTAACCAACTCACGACTGACCCTAGGGAGACATGGGAGAGTAGTGAGGAGAGAGACATACCGACTAAGAGCAAAGAGACACGGGAGAGTGGTGAGGAGAGTGACACGTACTGACTCAGAGTCAGCGATGCAAGAAGGACAAAACAGGGTGGCAGGGGCATGAATGGTCATTGAGTGGCCGCTCCAGGCCTTACACGGTCCAACATGGACCACTGAAGGTAAAACATAACGAAGCAACTAAACGGTCTATGACTGGCCGTTCAACGGAATAGAACGGTCCAACATAGACCGTGGCGAATACGGAACGGTCTGCCCAGGGCCGCTCAAATACCAAGAGTCAAGGCATGTAGAAAATCGTTGAACAGTCTTCCTTGAGACCGTTTTGCAGTTGGGCAGTCTCCAAGTGACCGTTTAAGAAATTAAGGCTCTTAGAGAATGATGGAATGCAATGCGTGACATGAGGACTTTTTTTAGATTTTTTTTGATATATCTTATCCATGGTCCATCCTTACATATATCAGACATATCTGGAGTATTCTTACATAATGGGATTCCATCACTCACATCTACAGAGAAGGGAACACTGTCGCGAATTCATTGGCTTCTTTAGCTTGCACCTTGCAATGTAATTCTTTTTATTCTTATCATGATCTTCCCTCTCATATAAAGGGTATTGCTCGCTTAGATAAGCTAGGTATGCCTAGCGACCGAGTAATGTGAATGTAATTATTCCTTTATACTAATAAAATTTCACCCCCTAGTGATATGTTAGTGGAATGGGTTTTCCTAACAGAACGCACACCACCTCCTATCCCTAAGCAGGGCTTTTCACAAAAAAAAATTAGATCGTTTACAACTCTGAGTTCTATATTTTGGTTAATCTGAAACCTAATGCAGAAACACCCTAATTCTTATATGATAAACCTAGTTAACTAAGTTTTATCCCTATTACTAGCACTGTTCATATACTTGGATTTTCTGGTAGTTTTCATGTTCTTTATGTATCTAGAACGTATTTTGAACATAAGTTAATTTCATGGCCAAAATCATATACCTTTGTAATAAATGTATCTTTCAAATGTTAATATAAATGTGGCTCACTGTTGATTTATCACTGATCTCTTCTTATCTCAGAGTCATTTTCATAAGTACATGGCATATACTCCGGTATGTGACCATTAGATACCCCCTTGCACATTAGGCACACAATCTTGTACTTAATAACCTCTCCTTTGGATATTCCTTCTAACAGACCAGGAAATCTTATTTCAAGGCCTCCGTAAGTCTCCGTGAGCCTGGGATTCCCTCCAAGACGCCGAGCTGGTTGTACCATTAAAGCCCAATTGTCTAGAATGCACTATTATCAATTTTTTTGAAATTCCGTTTCATAAACGGTCTAGGATTCGACCGCTAAGGCCCATTAACGGTCCAACCTATGACCGCTTGCCTCTCTAAGTTCAGCCCAATTTCTCTAGACTTATTTCCACCTACACGGCCCATTACTAGACCGTCTAGCTTTCTAAACGGTCCAGCAATAGACCGCTTGACTAATTAAACGGCCAGTAATGACCTACATGAAGGACACCGAATAGATTGGGCCAAGATGCATAAGGCCATTATGAAGATTAAAGAGAAAAGAAGGCAAGCGCCGAGGCAGCAAGTACAGTAGCAACAAGCACCGCCGCCACAACAGCAGCCACCAGAGCAGCAGCAGCCCATTCAAGACTTGGGGATCTATCAAAACCCCATGCCTAGTCATCCTCCCGCTACGCAACCTCAGCCGTCAGCACCGGCTCAGGTTAATGTTGTTCTACCCCTGGCTCCTGATGCCGGGTGGACTTATGACGATGATGGTTCAATTCAGCGGCTTATGGCCCTTCACCACAATTACCACAACTCTACTCCACCCATCTGTCCATCAAACCCTTCCATTGTCTGCTAGACCACTCGTCTTACCACCAACTACCACCGTTACTCTACCTACCTCCACTCCACCACTAGTGTTTGCACCCGTCCTTCCATCTCGTCCTTTTCTCATCACCCCACTGTCGTGGCCACGCCTTTATCCAACCCTTCACCTATCATCCTTCCTCCACCTGCCTTTACTCCACCACTAGCACCCGCGCCCACCATGGTCACACCTCCATTTAACCCTTCACCCGTCATCCTTTCCCTGCAACCCATTGCCTCTACCCCCATCATCTCCACCGCCCCCTCTACCACACCACTCATCCACCCCGTCGGGCCCATTAAGTCGTCATCTGATAACGTGCCGGCATAAAACCTTGCCCTACGGAGCGAGAGTTTGTTCTACAGAAACTATCCTTCCACTGGTGCGCCTGCACCCAATCCCCAGTCTTTGCAACCAGCTGCTGATCAGGAAGAGGCAGATCCGCTACCAGGAACTCAGTATGATATGTTACATCACTTAGACAGGGTGCCTGCCAAAATTTTTATGCTGGAATTGATCAAGAGGTCCATGCTTCATCAGGATGCAATGCGAAATTTTATTCAGAAAGTGATGGTTAATGAAGATATGCCAGTAAACAACCTACCAACAGCCCTAGCAGCTATCTCCAAAGGGCCGGCAATTACTTTTGCCGAAACTGAGCTAGCACCTCCTGAAGCTCGGTAGTCCTTTTGAGGGGGTAGCTGAATGGCCTGGGAAGACATGAGAGCGAAGAAAATGTCACCCAAAGATTGGGGTAACGGAGGGTATGAGGCCCATCTTGGACCAGCTTGAGTGTAACTTTATGGTGGAGGAACATTAGAGTATGGCCTTGGACCTATGTGACCTTAGTTGGGACCGACCTGATTGGATTATGGAGTTTGGCAATTATTGGGCCCAAAAGGTGGGCCAAAGGCGTTGACTTGATCATTCACAATGACTCCTTCCGTGGTGGGAATGGCTGGAGCTTTTCGTCCCTTGGTGTGGGTCTCAGAGAAGGGTGGTAAGGTAGAATCCTTCATTTGAGCTCAGATGATCCGAGCTTGATTGTACAATTGTGAGAAGGGGTGGAGCTCACTAAGCATTAGAATGGCCCTAAGTTACGGGGTGGCATTGTTCACCAGGACGGTGACCGCCTGGGATTCAGGGATAGCAACCTCCATCTTGGAAGCCATGATTCTCCAATGATTAGTAAATTAAATGATGTCCTCATTGGGCTTCATTTACTCCATGACTAAATCGAACATGGTGGGGAAGCGAGGAAGCCCTCATATACTATATCAAAGTTTAGGAGATCAATTGCGGGGAGGGAGGAGAACCAACACAGGGTGTAGCACCCTATATAAATGCTAGAAATAAAAATTTCTAATTTAAAGCCATCACACCTATATAACAACCTATATATATATATATATACATATATATGGGCCTTACACACGAGGAAACCCAAAAGGAGTAACATAGCAACGTATAGGAGGTTCCCAAAGAAAAAGAGGAATGAGCACCCCTTGCAAGGGCGCTATTTCCCTTGACTACCAGGAAAAGGGTGCCTCCTTATGTCTGCACAGTTTAATGAACGCCCCCCAAATGGGTGCTAATTCTTAACAGAGAAAATAAGGGCTCTACGTCCAAAGGAAACAAATATATATTATATTATTCCTAACTACTAGAAACGTTAGGGTTTAACCCCAACTAGGAAGGTGGCTATGGATATGGTAGTGGAAGAATAGACATAAAAGTTCTTAACCTAGTAAGATAATTTTTGATGCACCTCCGCAACATTAATCTAACCCTTCTGAGCTCTGTGGCTCGTGGGTGACGAGTCAAGATTTGGGTAACATCGGTGACTTTTTGGTACTTAGATCTTGGGTCATTACACATACACACACACACACACACTCTCTCTCTCTCTCTCTGTAGCACCCTTGGTAATTTTTTAGAATTATTAGAAATTAAAATGGGTTTAATTAAGTATTTAACAGACTTAAATTCCTAAATGGGCTAATTAATAGATTAATAGGTTAAAGCCTTTGATAAATAGGACCAACTATTAATTAAAGGGTTAAGCCCACTTGAAATGGACCTTAAGACCTGATTCTAAGCCATTTGGCCCAAACCCTAGAGACATAATAGGAGTTAGTTCCCTAATTAAAATGGATAAATAGGGGAACTAGGGGATAATTAGAAGTGGAATTTGAATTAAAATTATATTTTAGAGAGAGGAACAGGTCACCGTTAGTCACGCGACCACATTATGATGACAGTGGTCATTCCTCAACCGCTACCTACTTCCGAAAATGAAAAGAGATAAAACATAGAAAACTCAGATTTCTATCCCCCCAATCACCCATGATTCGATGTGATCTGACAAGAAAACCTATCTAAGACTCTTAGGGGATCGACTTGACACCCCATAAGACTCCTAATTCGAAGTCAAATCCTAACCCTAGGCCAATCTCGATAAATAGAACCCCATAACCTCCTGCGCGAGCTCTAGGTTTTGGATCACGCGTAGCGGAGGAAAGACGTCATCGTTTCAAGTTATTTCCTTAGAACTTTTTATTCCCCTTAGTGTCTTCTAACTCCCTTCCAAATATTATGTTAGGAGATCAAGTAGCCAAAGAGTTAGAGCAATCGGAAGTTGTTGTTTCTACGCAGGACACGTAGAAATGAGAGCATTCTTCTGGAGAGATATTTCAAGACTAGGAGCAACCCCAGAGGTAAGTTGTCTCATGACTGGCTCAAACATCAAATTAGGAGTAAAAGTCCCTCTGGTCTTACTCATTTTCATGCTTTCTATATGGAGAATTTCTAGTTTTTCCATGACACGCCACGCGTGTGTTGACCTACCGGGGAGTGGTGGAGCGGCTTACCCAAGAGAGACAGTGAGTAGGCTGCTTACCGTAGGGCCCCCGCATACAGTCGAGTCTGGGCTTAGGGGAAATTACCAGGTAGAGGACAGACCTAGGGCGTATGGTCTGAGTGTGCACATGCGGCTGAGGGCTTCGGACCCGCGTTGACGAGCGCAACCTTAGCTAGTCCTTGGTTTGTGGTTCTCCTGGTTACTGAGTGTGTCTGAGTCTCCGTCTGGAGCGTTGTAGCTAGACACTTGGGACGCGGTGTTAGACGTCAGGTGACGCATCTGGTCTGTTCTTCTGGTGGGCGGTACTCTCGTCACGTGACGTGAGTTATTGTGTCTCAGGTTTTCATTTTCTGTCTGCAAGATGGGGTTTCATCTGTCATTTCAGGACCGTTCCCGTAGCCAAGGTCTAGGGTTCCGATGAGTGTCACCGAGGACTTTTCCTTAGACGGCGTGGAGCCCACGACAAGGAAGTCGTGATTATGTTTTCGGACCATGTGGTTTTGACTTGGGCCCTGTTGTAAGGGTAGGTTTCTGTGACTGAGACGTCGTGGCATTTTCCTAGTAGCATGACTAGGGTGATTCATGCCTGGTTATCCTCCGACGTGGGCATTAGTGCTATTGAAGTGGTTGTTGATTTTGTCGGAGTGCCGGTGTGTGGCCCAAGGATCGAGGTCGAAAGCTATCCCTCATTGGTGGTGGCCCCATTGTGCTGCGTAGGGCAGAGGTTGTCGATAGGTGTGTTGCTGCGGTGTGACGTTTGAGGAATCTACAGCGAGGTCGGGTGGCTGGTGAAGATTGTCTGTGCTTAAGTGGCCGAGAGTTTGCTCTAAGGGAGTTATTGTCATTTTGGCCATTCCTATTCAAGGTTTATCGAGCCCCTGAGGTGTTGAGATTGTGGCTCGAGGTGGCAAAGTGGGCGCTTTGGTCGAGATGAGCTCGGATGAGGGGAGGATCTTTTTGGTTTGGGCTGTGGTCGCCCTGGATTTGGTTCGTGAGTGTGTGGTTGTGTGTGAGAAGCGTTGCCCATTCCCTGGGTTAATATGATATCTTATGAAGTGATGTCTAACCTCAATGTGTTTAGTGCGAGAGTGTTGGATAGAGTTTTTGGACAGATTTATTGCAGACGTGCTATCACACATGATCGGAGTGTTTTTCAAACAAAAATCAAAATCTAGCAAGTGATGTTGGATCCATAGAACTTGAGCCACACAATTGCCTGCAGCCACATATTCGGCTTCAACAGTTGATAAAGCCACACAGTGTTGTTTCTTTGAGGCCCATGAAACCATGCAGTCCCCTAGAAACTGACAGTGACTGCTTGTGCTCTTACAATCCATTTTATATCCAGCATAATTAGAATCAGTGAAAGTAGTCAAACGAATTATTCTTAGGATACCACAAACCAAGGTCAAGTGTACCATTCAAATACCTAAAAATCCTTTTCACGGCCGACAAATGAGAATCCCTGGGACAAGATTGATATCTTGCACAGAGACAGACACTCAAATGTATGCCAGGCCTACTAGCAGTAAGATATAGCAATGATCCTATCATACCCCTAAAAAGTTTCTGATCAACTTTGTTACCTTTCTCTTCTTCCAATTTCAGTGAGGTGGACATCGGTGTAGCAAATGGTTTGGCAATCTCCAATTAGACTTTCTTCACATTTTCTTGTGTGTACTTCTTCTGGTTGATGAAGATGCCATCATCCAATTGTTTTATTTGTAGTCCCAGAAAAAATTTCAACTCCCCCATCAAGCTCATCTCGAACTCTCCCTGCATACGTTGGGTAAATTCGTCATTCATTTTCAGATCAGAGGCTCCAAAGATTATGTCGTCTACATAAACTTGAACAATCAAAACATGTTCATCACAAGTCTTAGTAAATAACGTTTGATCTCTGTTATCTTGTTTGATGCCATTATCTATTAGAAATGAACTTAAACGATCATACCATGCCCGGGGAGTTTGTTTTAACCCATACAGTGCCTTGTCCAATTTGTAGACGTGGTCCGGAAATTTTTCATCTTCGAATCCCGGTGGTTGCTCCATGTATACTTCTTCCTTGATAAGGCCATTGAGGAAGGCACTTTTCACGTCCATTGGATGCTAATAGGGATGGTGATCGCCAGAGACGCGCGGGCCTCAATGAATATAAATAATAAATAAATGAGGGTTCGCGATAAGTACTTTAAAAGCGGGGAGATGTGAGTATTCACCTTCTCTTCCAATCGACCGGCCGATGAAGAGAGTTTTCCTTTAAGATCACCCTTGCAAAATCAACAATCAACAACCAATAAAGAAAATATGGATTAGAAATCAAGTGCGTGTAGTATCAAATCCCAAATATAAACGTAAACGTGAAAGCATGTGAATGAACACACCTTGTTGGGTGTTGGCCTTAAACCCCTATGCAAAGGTGGACAGATAAATGATGAATGACAAAGAGAGGGTGCAAGTGTTGCACAAGAGGAGGTCTCAACGTGATGGAGATGAGAATAATAAATAACGGGGAAACATGATGCATGCAAGCTACGTTAAACACGTGAAACAAATAAAAGAGATACAGAGAGAGATAAACTTATTGGGATGAATCTCCACTGACGGCTTTGGATGCTCAATCGGGAAGAAGTCTCCAACATGATGAGGCCTTAGATGTATGGAGGACTTCCTCCTGAAGCCTGCGATACGGCAGCACCTCCCCTCCGTATTATTCAATTCGCCCCTGAACAAGAGACAGAGAGGTTCTATTTATAGGGGAGAGATTCAAAGTTTAATTCAATAACAATTAGGAAGACTGATTATGATCTGATTTGGAGTGAGATAAACATCGAACAAGAGACCTCCTAATCTTGGAAAGCCACAGGGATCCTTTCCCCAGTTGAAAAGAACTCCAAAACGGAGAAAGAAGGAGCCATGGTGGAGTTCGAAAAACTCGAAAAAATGGCGTCATACACAACAGTCGCACATTAAGTGAGCGTCAGACAACAGAGATGCAAATTTAGAGTTAAAATATGAAAAGTTCAAAATCTTCCAAAATTGGAAAAGAATTGACATCTGGGGGGCCCCTCGCCAATTAGAAATTAATACAAATTTTAGACGGAACTAAAAGTTTAGAAAATAGCAATAAAATTGGCGAGTTAGATTCCGGGTGCCAATTCAGAAATTAGTGGCTTGACTCATACGTCCCTCGGCATGTCAGCTCCACTCATCTTTTGGGTCTCCAAGGGGTTTGGATCTTATGCCTTTTCGGGTCATCCAATTTGCCCCTCTAGTCCTGCCGGGCTCGGCCTATGCATGCCCCTCTCGGGCTGCCGACCCATCATTTCGTCTATCGACATTCGGGTTTGACTCTCACGTCCCACTAGGGTCGTCAAATCTACCATCTTTTGTTCCATCGGGTTTGGCCTCAGTATGCCCTCTCGGGCTGCCGATCCATCCTTTGCTTATCGACTTTCGGGTTTGACCCTCACGTCCCACTAGAGTTGTCAAACCTATCTTTTCCTTTCTCTTGGGTCTGGCCTATGCATGCCCCTTTCGGGCTGCCAACCCATCTCGCCTATCGGCTTTCGGGTTTGACTCTCACATCAACCCCCTTTGGCCCTTCTAGGTCTGGCCTCAGTAAGCCCTCTCGGGCTGTCAACCCATCCTTTGCCTATTGACTTTCGGGTTTGACTCTCACGTCCCACTAGGACTGTCAAATCCATCCTCTTTTGTCCCACTGGGTCTGGCCTATGCACATCAATTCCGGGCTGCCAACCCATCCTTTGCCCATTGGATTTCGGGTTTTGACTCTTACGTCCCACTAGGGCTGTTAAATCCACCATTTTCTTCCTTTTGGGTCTGACCTACGCATGCCCCTTTCGGGCTGCAACCCACCTCGCCTCTTGGCTTCAGACTTGACTCATCTATCCCACCGGGATTGCCAAGTTCATTCTTTTGTCTCCATGGGTTTGGCCTATGTATGCCTCCTCAGGCTGTCAACCCTATTTGCCTATCAGCTTACGGATTTAATTCATATGTCCCACCTAGGCTGACGAATCCCCTCTTTCATCCTACCGAGTTTGGCCTACGCACGTCCCTTTCGGGCTGCCAACCCATCTCGCCTTTCGGCTTCCAGGTTTAACACACATGTCCTTTTCGGACTGTTAAATCTATTCCCTTGTTGTCCCAACCGGGCTTGGCAGACGCATGCCTTCCTGGGGTTGCCAGCCCGTTCAACTTATCAACTTTTGGATTTGAATGCACGTGCATTAGTTACGTGACAGAATAAAATATTTAAAAGGTAAACTCACATACATATCAGACAAGAAGTATTATACAAGTAGATTATAAATTAGGTGGCCCAATAATCTAATAATTTATTAGCAGAGATGAGACACTTGAAGCACAAATAATCTCTTCTCAAGAAGAGAAGAAAAGTGACTGATGGTGAGTCGATCGGATCCGGCGGTAACCGAGAGAGCCGGCCGACCTCGCTCTGCAAACCTCTCTTTTACCCCACTCGGCTTGATCTAATCTTCTGACCGCCGGGAAGGCCCGCTGTCCAGGCACTGCACCAGTACTGCTCCTGCGCAGAACGGCCATCAATTATAATGGCTGAGCAGTCCCTGAGGCGTTCTCATTCCCTGTTGCGTGCAGCAGCCTTTCTGTGGGGGTTACTCTTCGCTTTCCCATGACCCACCGACACACCGGGTCCAAGGTGCAAAGGGAAAGCAAATGGCACACAGTGGAGCCATTAAATCCCAGATAGTTTGATGGGGTGTCAGGACGGACACCAGGTACACCACCTTGTCATGTTTAACTGTCAGGAATAAATAGAAATTGAAAGCCGTGTACGTACCAGCACACCCCCAATTGGCCGGAGGTGAGCCCTCACCCCGGCCCGGCGCGGCCCCCGGGGGTGTCTGGATATGTTCATTCATTCAAGGAGGAAATAATGGGCCAATGCATGGGCGGGTGATTTTGTAGCCAGCTTGCAATTAAGCTAGTACGGACGTGTGAGGATATAAATATGTGAAAATATTTCTTCTTCTTCTTCTTATTATTATTTGACATAGGAACTGGAAATTTTTATTAATCTATGGAAATATACAAACAATATTGAGACCCATGCATGCAATGAGAGAATTAAATCAAGCCATTGACGACTCATACCCATACCGAGAATAGACAAATGGGGTAATGATAACATAAAGACCTACCAACTGTAGACAGCAAGGAGGAGGAGGAGGATTCATCGGCTTCTTTCCGGAGCGGGCTCCATCCGATTGATCGTAGCTGCACTCTACATATTTTGACAGCTAACGAGTATTATTCATATTAAGTTAAGGACATTTCAGTCATTTTCTACTCGAGGTTGTAATTTCAAATATAAAAATTTCAACTTTCCCTATATTTACTGGGCGGTGATCATTTTTTTCTCATTTCACCTATTCACCTTTTCACCAACCCTTCTCTCTTTGCGGAGTCATCTCCTTCTCCGCAGTCTCTGCACGTCCCGCGTGAAGGTCGACACCCTCCTCTATCTCCCTCCGTAGCTGACCCTCGCGCATTCCAGCTCGCTCTGCTCCACTCACCAACCCTAGCTACCATTTCCTCCATCCTTTCGCCATCGCCAAGACTCCTCCAGTCACCTGCGGCTAGAAGAAAGCCACTCGAGCTCCCGTAAAGGCTAATACGAGGGTGGAGCCTCGCTCCAAATTCATCCATGACCGTCCTGCTGCCACTGGTCCTACCAAAAAGAGAGTCGTGGAAGCCCAGGGTTCCCACCTAGATGAGGGTTTACCGCAAGACCTTCCAGCCAAGAAGACTCGATTGTCAGCAGTCGAAAAAGGGAAGGCCAAGGCACCATCTACTCCTCCTCCACCTCGTGCTGCTCCAGCGGTCAGGAATGTTGAGAGGGATCCTACATGCATTCTGTTTCCGAGGTATGTGGACTTTAGTGACCGCCAACTGCTCGACAGTTTTCTTGAACTACTGCCTCTATTTGAATATCAAGGCTGGAGAAGCTTTATGTCCAAACATTTGGTATACTACCCGTTCCTAGTCCAACAGTTTTACAAGAACCTCTATTTTGATAAGGATCGCCATGTCCTTCGGACTGAAGTGAAAGGAGTAAAAATTATACTGTCCACCAAGTTTCTTCACCGAGCTCTGCATATTCCTCGGGATGGGCTTTTAGAGTCTGAATATGACCTTGACCTGTCTGCAGCCTACACTCTTCTGACAAGGAAGTCTGGGGATCCTAAAGATGAAACCCAACTCTTTGTAAAGTCTTTTGACACCAATTAGTTTCCCCCTCTACAGCGTCTCCTGCACCATATGTTCACTACCATGATCACCCCACAAGGGGGTGGCAGGAGTAGGCTTACAGAGACCCAACGTCATGGCCAAGAGAAGTTGGCCCCTAGGCCAAAGAAGTTTAAGCAAGTGTAGGTCCCCAGGAGGGTCCAACCCGCACGACAAGCTACACCAGTCTGCTACCGCCCTGCTCGTGACGGAGCGGAAGGAAGGAGGAAAAGGGGCCTGCCCCCAAAGGGAGAAGAGGCGGTTGCGGACCCTCCGCGCCGTGGAAGCTTTAGGGTCTGTGCCCGTCAAGCCAACGTCCCTACTGTGGGACGCAGATTTCAACAACCTGCCGGCAGAACCCAGCTTGCTTACATCCCTCCTGTGGGAGGTCGACAACTGTCCCCTGCCCTACATCAAGAGCGGGGTCAAGAAGAGATCACCACTATGGTCAAGAATTATTTTCGAGGGCCCAAAGTGGAATGAAAGCCATGATTTAGATTTTGCAGAGAATGGGAGAGCTCTTAAATTGATGAAGAA